>CAUYQG010272553.1:0-26354 GCA_963574415.1 Tarsius wallacei
CCTCAGCCTTCCAAGTAGCTGGAACTACAGGCGTGTGCTACCACGCCCGGCTAATTTTTGATTTATTGTAGAGATGAGGTCTCGCCAAGTTGCCCAGGTGGGTCTCGAACCCACGAGCTCAGGCAGTCCACTCACCTCAGCCTCCCCCAAAGGACCTTTTATCTGGAGAAAACTTTGAGCGGCAGGGTTGGTCTCTACAGCTGTGCCTTGCTATCCCTGGCATCTACCTTGATCCAGCAGAGCAGTGTATCGCCATGAGCTGCTGTGCCCTCTTCTGGCTGAACTGCTCTGATGTAAGCCTGGCCTTGCCTCCCTGTGGCATGTACCATGAGTAGAGGCTCAACTTCAGGCCATCCCATATGTGGGGACATTCTGGGCTGGGGCTGCCCACCAGAGGGAGGGAGGGAGGGAGGGAGGGAGGCCTCCAGGAGAAAGTGAGGGGATGCTGCTTTGTCCATAGTGGAAGATAAAGGAAAACCAGAAAAGGCCCTGCAGGGGCACCTGGAAGCAGCCAGGGTGAGAGTACCTCCCACCTGCAGATCTCATGATGGAGCCTGCAAGGGAGCGCCTGCCAGTTTCTGCCATGAGCCACACAGCCGAAGCCAGTAGGAGGTTTGCTGCTGGCTACGCTTTGCAGACCTCCTTTTCCACAGACTTTATGTACTCCTCTCCACCAGAAGGAGTCTGCATTCTCCCCCATGCTCCCCTACTCTAAGCTGTTTGTGTTCTGGCTTCCACCCTGTTGGCTTCCACGCTGCCAGCCCCCTCCGTATACCTCCCACCTCACTGCCTGGCTCCCTGGATTCCCACCCTTTCCACCACACCCCTGTCCCTGACTCTCCACCCTCACCTCCTGCAGCGATGAGGCGTGGTGTACATGTTAATTCATTCGGCCAGGTCACTGAATGCCTCTTGCAGACTTCCAGCAGGTGTGGATCCCTGCCCACCCCACACCCCAAGATTCATACTGCAGCACAGACTGAGGAAAATAGGTGACAGGCTTGCCCTAAGTCAGGCCTCTCAAAAGGGATAGGGCCAGGCAGGAGTGTCAGCAAAGCCCCCATATGCCCCTGGCTTTCACTATCCTTCCTGCCGCCCAGGGGATGCTGGGCAGGGGGTCCCTGTGTGGTGTCAAGACCAGGTGTGGGAACCCCCTCTATCCCACTTGGTGGTGGCAACATTTTTTTTTCCAATACATCTTTCTCCCTTTCTTAATTACACAAATACTCTATAATCATTTTTTAAAATTTTGGGATTTCTGGAAGTTATAAGACAGAAAACTTCAGAGTCATATTTCCTTTCTCTGTGCCATTAAAGATTCTTCCTAGACCTTGATTGTAAAGGTGCCTAATCTTCATTGCCCAGATACAATGTAACTTGCCAGCTTTCATTATGGTTTCTGACTTAGTGCCTCAGTGCCTGGCATGCCCTGTGCTGAGGGGACCATGACCAGGAGGCCTTGGGATGGGGCTGCTGGACACTGCCATGCCATGGGGCAGCGGAGCGCGGGGAGATGTATGAAGAGGATCCAGCCACACAGGCACGTGGGACCTCCGGTAAGCCCCATGGAGTTACTTTGGCTCTCATCTGTCACCTTTGTGTCAGTGGTTTTTTGTCTTTCAAAATTAACTTCTGATTTATTGTGATCAGATGTTTGGAGGAAAGGGCCACAGAATCTCAACAGAGATTCACACTTAAAGATGAGACTTAACTGGATGTGTCAACATTGTTTTAGGATGTTTCACTTAATGAGCAAATCCTCTGAAGCAGCGCCCTCTGTGCTCCTTCCAAGCTCAGTAACTACCTGGCAAGAAACCAAAGGCTGAAATGGAAGGTATTGGAAGCCTCAGCCAGCAAGTAATCAGTAGGACCCTCAAATTAAGCCACTTTAAAGCCATCATGGGAGCTGTGGAAACATGGCCCCGTGATTGTTGGATGATATACAGATGGACACCTATTTGAACAACAAAGCAGAACTGCATCATTTTTCTGTAACACCCAGGCATATAGCAGGAGGTGTGTGGAGTTGTCAGCAGTGGCTTGGGAAGACACAGACAGGTGTAGGCACCACTTGCCTGAACTCACAGTGGTGGTGGTGACACATGCACAGCCTGTCTGTGCAGGACCCCTGAGCCGAGAGTACCAGGTGTGAACACAAGCGGGAAGTTCTGTGTTAACATTTGTACTTCCGATTCCAAAATCCAGGACCTGAAAGTTGTGACTACTGCCTTCCCCCATAATCCCTCACATGCTTCCTTTCCAACTTGGGCCCGGCAGAATGGTGCCTGCAAAGAAGGGTGGTGAGAAGGGCTATTCTGCCATCAACGAGGTGATGACCCACGAACCCACCATCAACATTCACAAGCACATCCTTGGAGTGGGCTTCAAGAAGCTTGCCCCTCAGGCACTCAGAGAGATCCCGAAATTTGTCACAAAGGAGATGGGGACTTCAGATGCACATATTGATATCAGGCTCAACAAAGCTGTCTAGGCAAAAGGAATAAGCGATGTCCCGTACATTATCCATGTGTGGCTGACCAGGAAAAATAATGAGGATGAAGATTCACCAAATAAACTTTGGTTACCTGTATATCTGTTAGCACTTTTAAAGATCTAGTCAACGTGAATGAGAACTAATTGCTGATCATCAAGTACATCAAATAAAGTTACAAAAACACTAAATAAATAAATTCAGTGTGAGAAGAACCTCCAGAGAAGTCAATGTGAATGAGAATTAATTGCCAATCATCAAGTACATCAAATAAGTAAAACCCCGGGTTGGAGAGCAGGGGAAGAATCTCCAAATTTCCCAAAGCTGGAGCCCTGCAGGGCAGCTTGGTGGAGTGGAGCCGTCTGGGAGAGGAAGTGGCATGCCAGGAGTTCTGAGCTGACAGGGGCCAGCGGTGTGCCTGCAGTGAGCCTCTTCCTCCCTTAAACTCAGAGTCTTGGAGCTGTGAGTGGTGGAAAGATATCTGGGTGGTGGGAGATGCAGAATCTTCTCTGGGCTTCTTTAGAATGGAACTTGTGTGTGTTTCTGAGAAACGACCAAGGCCACACACCTTGGGGGCAGAGGAGCTACGGGGATTGTGGGAAGCCTTCTAAAGCTTGACCACCTCATGATCCCACGCCAAGGTGAGCCATGTCACTAGAGTCTCACAGTAAACCAGGATGCTGGTGGGGGTGGCATGATTTTCTCCTGTAGGTTAATATGAAAATGGTCTAAGGGCTTGAGGACCTCCCCAGTCTCCCAGCCCAAACATGAAGGGTTGGGTCCTGTTAAGGTTCTCCAGAGAAACAGGACCAATGGGAGAGACAGAGATAATTATTATAAGGAACTGGTTCATGTGATTCTGGAGGCTCAGAAGTCCCAAGGTGTACTGTCTGCAAGCTGGAGACCCAGGAAAGCCAACGGTGTAAGTTCCAATCCAAGGGCAGGAGACGACCAATGTCCCAGCTCAACCAGTCACAGGCAGAGAATGTTTATTCTTTCTTCACCTTTTTGTTCTCTTGAGGCCCTCAACAGATTGCATGATGCTGCCCACACTGGGAGGGCCTTCTGCCTTACTGAATCCACCAGTTCACATGCTAATCTCATCCCTCATGGACACACCCAGAAATCGTGTTTAACCAAATACCTGGGCACCCATGCCAGTCAGGTTGCTACATAAACTAACCTTCACACTTCCTGACTCCCATCCACCCTGCAAGCCTCGCACAGCTCGCCTTGGTTCATCCTCAGAGCCAAGTGTGCAGACTCATTCCTGCTACCAAGGTGCCATGCTTAACAGCACTTTTTGGAAGAATCCACTAAATCAGCGATTTGGTTTGATTTTACCTTAAAATGATGACAGTATCTTAGTCATAAATGAGCCCTTCCCTCATCCTATCTTCCCCTAAGGAGAACATCTATCTTCTGTAATCGTGTGACTTAAGCAAGCCTGTACTAGATAGAAAACTCCACACAACAACAAAAGGACTGGGATGCCCAGGGCTGAGGAGGAAGGGGTGCCCAGCAACATCTGGAACACTGCAGTTGAAGTCTGTTTTGGCCTCCTGCTGTCTTCATCTTTGTATGAACCACTTCCTGTAAAATAAACTCAGAGGCTTCCATGGGCTCCTCCCCAGACCAGGATGGTGGGAGGCTTGGCAAGGGTCTCAGAGAAGGGGGAGGTCCACCACGGCTGACCCTGTAGTCCATTACTATCCCAAACCCGTTGACGGCCTGGATATGTGGGAGACAAAGGGAGAGTTGTATCCTCAATCTGGTGTTTGAGAGCTGCCTTTCCAATCCCTGGTTTGTCATTTTGTTTGGAAAGTGAAAGGCTCAAGCCGGGACCCTGGTCCTACCAATGTGCGTTCATGCTTTCAGTGTGGCCTAGGCTTTTAGCCTTTGCTGCTTTGCTTCAGGCTGTCCTACTTCTTTTTACATTTGGTTTTCCAGGACCCCATTTATAGGTGAAAAACAGATGGTTGTTGATTCAAAAAGGGGGCAAATAAACAATTCTTTGAGCATCTATGACTTTTCCATCAGTGCTTATGGATATGAGGCTGCACAGTCATTTTCTGTCCCCTGGAGGCTCACGACCCAGCTGCAGAGCCTGCACTGGGTGAGACCACAAGGAACCTCGGGGTGGGGGAGGGGGGCTGCAGGAGGAAGAGCATCCTTTGGGCAATTGGCCCAAGTACAGCATAAGCCCACCTCTGGAGGGCGTGGCTGAGGCTAGGACGTGGGGCTCAGGAGGTTCTGGCTGTTAAGGGTTGGTGGAAGTGTGTTGGTATTTATTTATAGGAATTGTGCACAATCCTGAGCTTTGCTGTACTCAGTTGAACTTTGGGCTTTTACTCAGCTGTAGTGAGGACAGTGCTTGTCCCCTGCCTCCACCTTGCCCCAAGGGCAGCAAATTGGCTAACTCTGCCTTAGAAGCCTAGCTTGAAGGGTAGGGCCACCCTATAGACATACGCTCAGAAGAGCCTATGCTTGGTTTCATGCTCTGTTGTGGCTGTCCTGAAGTTCTCAACAATTTTTGGACAAGATCCTTACATATATTTTTGTTTCTGTCTTACACTGGGACCCACAGATTATGTAGCTGCCTGAGGGGGTGCTGGAGCACCTCCGTTATTCCCTGGAGCCCTCACCCCTGCTGCCATCTGGCAAGAAGAACCAAGCTGATGTCTTACGTAGTCTTTACATAAGCAGGAAGAAGACAGGTGTTCGTGCATGAAGCCCTTGGGAGGTGGCACACACAGCCTTGGGGAGTCAGGCCCATGGGACTCCTGAGCCTGGCTTAGCAGGGAGGGCAGAGACATGCTCTATACCACTGAGCCCCTGAGAGACAGGGGACTCCCCATGTCATCAGTGTCTGCTGATCTGACAGCAATCTCCCTGTCTGTGCGACGTCTCCCTGGGGCAAAGCATTTGGATGTGGCAGCAGGAAGCCCAGCAGAGCATGAAGAAGACAGACACACAGGGCAGTTACAGAATCCTTGGGAGATTTTGGGGGCTGGTGTAGGATGTGCACCTTAGGGCACCTGCCAGGGGGCAAGGGAACTGAGGAGTAATTAGTGCAAGTCTGTCCTAGTATAAATTACCTGAACTCTCAGCTTCAAAGCCTGCTGCCAGATAATGTCTGAGGACGTGGGTGTCAGGCTTTCCTTCCTTACAGCAATGGGGCCCAAGAGTGTGTGAACAGCTGGACAGCCAGCCTCAGATGGCCTTGGTCACTAAGAATTCTGTTTTCGTGAGGGAGGGGGACAGACTGCATCTGGATCATCATTCATTTATGATCACACCACCAATGGTCACACCCCACTACCCACTGAACACTTGGGCTACAACAGTCAACACAGTCCCATAAAGGGCATAACACCCCTCTACTGGGCTTCTCTACACTGGGCACCACCATGGCTCTTCATATAGGCCTCCCTCACTCCTGACAACCTGTGAGGTTGTGGCCATTACTCTAATTTCACCAAAGGCAGCCTGAGGTTCAGAGAGGCTACATGGGGCATCCAGAGACACAGTGGGTAAGTCCAAGATCTAGGATCAAACACAGGGCTGTCTGAATTCAGAGCCTGGACTTGTGGCTTCCTTCCTGTCTGCAGAAAGCTCGCTCTGACTTTCCTGAGAAATTGACCAAAAGGAGCCAGAAGAGCCCATGCTTGGTTTAATGCTCTGCTGTGGCCATCCTGAAATTCTCAACAATTTTTGGACAAGAGCCTCACATACATTTTTGTCTTGCATTGGGACCTGCTGATTATGTAGCTGCTTGAGGAATTGCTACACCTGGGCATTGAGTACACCTGGGCACATGTGATGCCTGGTGTTCCTGACAAAGCCTTGGCTCTGCCTATTTTGGAGATGGCATGCAACCAATCTTAAGAGCCCTTGAACTCACCACTTTGTAAAGGACAGTGGGATGCATTGAGCTTCACTGAAACTGTGGCTAGAGAAAGTCTAGCATCCATGGACATTTACCTAGGACCCATCGTGACATGGGGTGTTTGTGGCTGCAGTAGGTGAGACCCTCAGTGAGCAGGTCACTTCAGGACCCTGAGTGCAGTGCCAGGGGAAAGGAGCTTGGGGACATCACTGATGCGTGCATCCTCATCACCTCACACAGAGTACCCAGCCCTCAGTGCAGCTTGGTCATGAGCTAATTCAATGTAGGTGGAAAGGGAGAAGGTATCCCCTTTTAACATATTTCGTCCTTCAGAAGCCCTCTGCCTTCCTCACTGCATCCATCTCCCCATCTGCTGGGGCTGGAGCTGCAGTGTCCAGTGCAAAGCCCTTCCATGAGTGCTGCAGCCTGCTGTCCCTCACCAGAGTCACCAGGTACCATGCTGGGAGAGCCAGGGAGCCCATCAACTGAGGCTGGAGAGGAGCAACTGGGAGGAGTGTGTGGCCTTTCTCAACCTCTGGAAGTCACTGAAGCAGGGGTCCGGATACACCCAGCTCTGAGGTGTGGTCCCTTCTCTTTGGAAATTGACTAAAGGCATGTCACCCAAGGAAGTGTGGGCTCCCTACCTACTGGATCCTGGCTCTGACTTTCCCAAGAAATTGACCAAAGGGAAGCTTCACCTTGTTCCTGCTCCACATGTGCAGCTCATTCCCACGTGAGGCTCCAGGCACTGCCTCTCCATGAGCACATCTTTTTATCAGCACAGTCTCTCCAAGTCTCCTGCTCCACTCCTGGCTTCCATGCAGGAAGCCTGGTGTCCATGCAGCCTGGGACTGGGCTTTGAGGGAGGTCTGAGTGGTCCACACTGTGCATTTGCCTGTGATGCCTTGCGTGAGCTGCAGGTCTTCTACATTATCCTGCTGTGCACATTCTTTGTGTTTTTAAAAATACGAAGTAGCTCACTGGATGGAAGTTTCTAGAGACAACTATGGAAGAAACTATGGTAGCAGCTTCTGCTCCAAAATGTGCTGGCACATCTCGCTTATGTCCAGTGCTTGCTTTATATCAGATTCCAAGCACACCCCAGGGCCAGTCGATTCATTTAATGAGAAATGGTTCATGAAGCACCAGCATGTGGTGAAGTCCTCCCAGAGGGAGGCTCAACTCCCAGGGAGTCCTCCCACCCTGGCCGTGCTGAGTAGACGAGCCCCAACTGGGCAGGCACAGAGAGCGTAGATGCACAGCCCACACTCTGGCCAGGGTACTCCACTCTGGTTCTCTTTGGAGATCCCTCTTTGAATGGAGCTGGAGCTTAGAGGTTGGCCTCTTGGTCTTTGTAGTCAGGGGATCTATTTGACTCTGGTTTCCAATCTCCATGCAGTAGCAGCATGACCTTGGGTGAATTGCTGATCTGTGAGCCCTGTTTCCCTAGCTGTATAACAGAATGAAGAATAACACTGTTTTGGTGAGGCTTAAGTAGCCCAGTTTTTGCAGAGTGACTCACCAAATATCTGGCATTTACCTGATAAGCAGGTGATGTCATCACCTACCCAACCAAATCTTCCCATGGGGAGGGTGTCCCAGGGCTCTAAAAGTAGCACACAGGCTTGGGTTTCTGTAGAGAATATGGAGAAAGAGGAGAAATGAGTAGGTTTTGGGGGGAGACTGGTATCAAACCACGAAATTTCATCTCAGGCCCTCTGAGAAGTCACCCCCATGGCTGTGTCTGGATCAGGGGTATGGCAGGCAGCAGGGCCAGAAGGACAAGTGTGCCTTCCCAGTAGGGCAGTCCTGTGGGCTCCTTGGGAAGGTGACATCTACCTGGAAGGACCTGTGGATGGCTGGGACCTTTCCATCATTTCACATAGGCAGCAGCCTCACCAAAGTCCAACATGGGGGAGGCAAAACTGGTTAGCCAAACCTGGCCTCTGCCCCGGCCTGGCATCCCCAATGCTGAGTGGACTGGGCCTCCACCTTTTATTGCCAAAAGCAGGTAAGGTGAGCTTTGGGAACCATTTCCCTCCAAAGTTAGTGTGGTCCCAAGAGCTTTGGAGAGCAAGACTGGTGGCTCTGGGGCCAGGAGAAAGCTTGGGCCCCCATTAACTGGAAACCCTCCCAGCTGTTGAGCTAGCAGAGGCCACGGGCCTCCAGGGAGACAATGGAACCATGCCCCTTCAGGCTTCCAGACACTTCCATTAGGCTCTTTGGAGTTTGATTTTGCTTCTTTGGAAGACCTGGGCTTTTTGTTGGACAGCAAATCATTTTTCTTGGTCTGGGCTACCAGTTCTAATGAATAAAAACACTTCTAAACAGGTGAGAAAACTTTATGGCCCTGGACAGGCCAAGACTGAATTAATACAAGAGAAAAAGTCCATTTTCCCCATGAGCTTGCTGACAGAAGTCTGACATCATCCCATGGTGGATGTGGTCAGCCTGGTGCTTGTGCCAAGCTGACCGGAGGTCAGTGGCTGCGGGGATCTCAGTCCACTCAGCATGAGGGACACCAGGCTGGGTCAGAGGCCAGGCTTGGCCAGCCAACTCTGCTTCCCCCATGTTGGACTTCGATGAGGCTGCTGCCCATATGAAATGATGGGAAGGTCCTAGCCGTCCCCAGGTCCTTCTGGTTGTGACATCAGAGTCTATAGCAGGAGGATGGCAGTGCCAGGAAGGGGTGTGTCCTGGGTTGTTCACCTGCTCTCAGACCTAGCTGTGGTCAGGAGAGGGGTGGTTTATGATGCAGACATTGGCTCTGTACCCATGGGAAGATCAGTGACAGGACTAGCCAGGGCGCTGCAGACTCTCAGGACACAGGGAAGCCCAGGATATACAAGAAGAAAGGAGCAGAGCACCCGAGTCTGGAGACATCTGGGGACAGGCGCTGCCCCCAGCAGCCTCAGCAGCCTCCCTGTACAAAGGACAGGTGCTGCCCCATGACCGCAATTTCCTCACTGCACGGTGCAGGGGCTGACCCTCGACGCTTCAGCTCTGAGGAGTCAAGGGCTGCAGGTCCGGCTCTGCAAAGGGTCCCATGGAGCTGGAAGGGGTTGAGAAGCCACCAGGTGAGTGCTCCCATGCTCACCAGCTCATCATTCAGTCGCTGCATTTATTAAGCACCAGTAGGTGCCAGTACTGTGTGTGAAGGGCAGTCATTGCTGAGTGAGACCTGGTGGACACATGGGTGCAAGACGAGAAACTGTCACAAGAGGAGAGTGACAGGGAGGAGGGTTCCCAAGGTGGAAAGGGGATGCCCAGAGGCTGGAGTCAGGCCAGGGGCTTTTTTGTCCCATCAGGTCCTGAAGTTAGGAGGGCCCTGAGCCCAGAGTGTGGCCCATGTGTGTTGGAGGGAAAGGCAGTGCAATGGGGTCTGGGGTGGAAGAGTCTGAGGCCTCTGAGGTGGGGGTCACATAGGTAGGCCTTGGAGGAAGCCTGGGAGTCTTGTAAGCAGAAAGTGGTATCTGAGCTGTGTGTCTGAAGAGACCTGGGATGGATGCCCTGCTCTCAGGGTCTGAAGGGCAATGAGGCTGCAGAAGAGAGGATGGAGAGGTCCACAGGAGCCAGAACCAGGGACGAGGGACAAGGCAGCTGAACCCAGAGCCTGGGGGGTCCAAAGAGGGGAGAGGTGGAGGGAGGCCAGAGGCAGGAGAACTTCAGCCCAGGCATAGCCCAGAGGTTGCAGCTCAGAGCGGATGTCAGCCCACAGCTCTCACCAGCCAGGCTTGACCTTCTGCTGCTCCTCCTGCCATTGCAGCTTTTAGAACCTCCATAGTGGTCCTCCCAACAAAGGAGAAAGCTCAGGGCCAGCCCAGGGCCAAGGTCAGTGGATACCCCTGAGACCATCTAGCTAGTTAAGCCCCAGTGGGTGGGGCAAGGGAGGCTGGGAGGCCAGGAGGGGTCCCAGGAAGAGCCCGGGACCAGGGGATGGGCCTGGTCAGGAGGTGTGGTGATAGGCAGGCAAAGGAGAGGGGGAGGGTGCACTGGGACTTCCAAGCCCTTTTGCGGAGACTCTGGGTTTGATTCCATCAGTCCCTGAGGAAATGCCAGGAGGTCTGGGTGTCTGGGAGTCAGGAGAAGAACTCCAGCAGCTGCAATGTTCATAACTCTGTTACCTTCAGAGTGGTCATAACCTGTCTTTTGCTTGTAGGGTCACAGGTGTCAGTCCAGTTTCAGCTGTGGCCTCAGAGCCTCTCCTTTCTCTGGGAATACAAAGGGGTAATGCCCACCTCAAGCCAGGAGCAAGACACAGGAATGTTCACACCTGTGAAGTTCATCAATATACCATCAGTATGTTTGTTTGTACTGAACATTTATGGATGGCATTTCGGGATGGTTATTGCACCTAAGAATGAGAAAATCTCCATGACTGATGGGACGTCAGACAAATGGCCATTTGACATCGAATGTTCCCAGTTTGAGGTTTCTCTCCACTAGTTCTTGCATGATCTTTATGACATTCTTTTATTAGATAAAAACAAAGAAAAACCTTGCCTATTCTATAGGAAAAATTAAGTCAATGGGCAGAATTTGCTAAATTTATCTTTCCTTCCATAATATTTTTTTTCTAGATTCTTGGTGCCATCCACCATCTAATCTATTATCGTCGGCACCCAATCCAGTACTAAGTTTTGTGTTTCCTTAGCTGGAGTTATCATATCACACATCAGCATCTCACCAGGAAGACATGGTAGCATTGGAGAAGGGAGGCAGTACTGATCTGCTAGCAGCAGACAAGACTGGACCTAAGGGACAGGGCCTTCAGGGAAGTCCAGGGGAAACCAGTCATTTTTCTGAAGAGTCTGCAAGTCCAAGTCCTGCCTGCAGCACCACTGCCTTCCAGAAGGACTGAGCATCAGTCTGTCAGTCTCTCTACTTGGTTTTGGTGTTACTTTTTTTTCTTTTTTGACTTGGATTGATCTCTCGTCTTGGCTCTGAAGAACTAACTTTTTCTGCTTCTCAGTGACATTCAACCTGTTCCCCAAATCAGATACATTCTCATGAGACTAAAATTTGTCTCTTTCTATGGATATTCAAAAGAAACATCAAGGATAGCAGAGTTCAGCAAAATCACAGTGTCCTGCCCCCAGGCCCTAAAAGAGTAGAAAGGAAAAAGTAAGGAAAAACTAGAAAAATAATCCCAGTGAAAAACAAACTAGGTCATACACTTCAAAAATTGGTAGCCAATTTCATGGAAGAGGGAGTGGGGGGTGAGAAGTAAGGAAAAAAATTAGCAGCTAAGAAACAAAGCAAAAAAAATCTGAAGTAGAGCAGAGGTGCCGGTCTATGTGGCTCCTGAGCTGCCGTCATCATCCCCCCAAGAGCCATGCTGAGCATGACCAGTGCCTGGGAATCCTCATTCACACTTCAGATATCAAGACAGAGAGGTCTTGAAAATAGCTGTGAGTTGACCCTCTCCAGAAGACAAGAAGGCTCCAGGGATGCATGGGCCTGTGGGAGTGGCCTGATACTTGGGATGAATGCACCACTCTCTCCCTAATGAAGTGAAGCCAGCTCTGGTCCAGATCATTTCACAGGGTTTCAGAAGAAAGAGCAAAGTCTAAGCGTTTGAACAAACCTCAGCCCAGCTCCAGCTGAGCTCTTTCTCCAACCGCCATCTATCAAGTTTCCCAGAGGTGGCCAGAACATTGACTACCCACCTTTCACACTACAGCTATGGCGGCGGGGGGCGGGAGGTGGGGGGAGGTTGGGAACAAACTTTTGCTAGGTTTTGTGGAAAGAGTTAAAAACTCACCAGTGCTGTGTGAACACCTATGGAATTCCTGGTCAAAGTTGCTCAAGCTTGAACAAGATGGAAAAGGAAGGAGGGAAGGGCTGGCCACATGCCAACATGCCACAGAGACGCAGATGACTCCATGTATAAGAAAGGATCATAGCATGCAAAAGGTAAATATATAACCCAGTGTAGAAACAGCATAACTAATGAACAGAAAATATTTTCCCATGCTTATACTAAGAGAATAGTTAGGTAAAAACACAACTATAATAAAATGTCAAAAACATGTCAAAGACTAAGGAATGAAAATAAGATTCTAGACCTCGAGAAATAAAACCAAAACAGTATCAATAAAGAACCAATAAAAAAATTACAAGCAGCAAAGAACAAAGTTGACAAGGTTGTGATCAAATTATTGACAGAGATCAATAATTCTGTGGGGTTCCTGAGCCAGCAGCATCAACTCAACAAAATCTGGGTACTTGTTAGAAATGCAGATTTTCAGGCCCCACTCAGACCTGTTGATGCAGATGCTCTGGGGGTGGGACTCAGCAGTGATCTGTGTTTTCACAGATCTTCTGAGTAGTTTTAATGTACAGTACAGTATGAGAACCAGTGACCTAGAGGAAAGGCTTTAGATAACCATAACAAATGAAGATAAATGAGGCACAGAGATGAAAACAATTAAAATTTTATTATGAACTTTGTGTTTACAAAATTTTATATTAAATAGACAAAGACAATACAACATACAAATAATTGGTGTTCAGAAAGTTGTGATTCCAACAGATGGAATAATTTTGTATATGTGTGTGTGGAAATGAGTGAACCATTTCTTTCTCATTTCAGGGGATCTTTAAAACAAAGTTGCAGACTGTTATGCAGAAATATTTTGAGTTTAGAAAGCTCACTAGTTTTAATTCTGTTTGCTTATGTTAAAAGTAAATTAAATATAATTTAAAACAAAATCCATAGTAAGATCCCATTTTATAAAAGTATATCCATCTTTCTATTTGTAGATAGGCATAGAAATATAAGGATGTCCAATACTATATTGAACAGGAGGGGTGAGAGTGGGCATCCTTGTCTTGATCCAGTTTTCAGAGGAAATGGTTCCAGTTTTTGTCTGTTTAGGAGTATGCTGCCTGTGGGCTTCTTGTAGATGGCTTTTACTATTTTGAGGTATATTCCACGTATGCCTAGATGTTCGAGGGTTTTTATCAAGAAGGGGTACTGGATTTTATCAAAAACTTTTTCTGCATCTGATGATATAATCATGTGGTTCTTTTTTTAATATCTGTTGATGTATTTAATTACATTTATGGTCTTGTGGATGTTGACCCAACCCTGTATCCTGGGGAAGAATGTAGATTTCAATGGAAATCAAGTGACCATTTCATAAGAATGTATGAATTGCATTTTTATTCCATCTATGCTTGTTGCTACAATATAAAAAGGCTTAAATGATTAATTCTATCTTAATATGTAACATCTTAATTATAAACAGAAAATGTCTATTTAAATCTAGTAGATAAAACACATATACAGCCTAATAGTCAAAGTTATTTGTTTTCTGTCTTTTTAGAAAAAGTATAAATGAAAACCTAGTCATAGATGCTTTTCTGTTTCAGATCATTTTTGGACCAGTGCTTAAGACTCTGGCGTTGTGTTACCTCTGCCCTTGGGTTTTGAGAGTCACACGTCCGAACTAGTGCTAGTATTTGAGGGAGCATCATACTATTCAGTGATGTTAAGTCTAGATATTCTCCACCAGTGCTTCGTAAGTAAAACAAATGAATTTAGGAATTCAGTCTGTCTAATTTAAAATTAGTTCTTTTTTTTTCCAAAGAATGTTGTCTTCTGCCATAAAAACTGTATTTTTTTTCTCTCAGGACTTTTAGTTTTTCATATTTTAAAAATAGTTTTCCTCAATCTATTCATTTCAACTCCTGAAACAAAATCACATTCTACACTGATAGAATTTGTCTAAACACACACACATATATTCTCTATGTTGGGTAAATGCACATTACCACAGTTTAAAAAAATTATTTCATTTTAGAAAAGGTAATTAAATAGATTTATTATAGGCATAGATTATTAAATATACAAGAGAAGGTATCTATTCTCAGCTAAGAAACCTGGGGGGAAAAAGCATATGTTCCCTCATAAATAACTGCAAGCTAACCTGCATTGCAATGGCATTATGCAAACTATTGGGAGGGCAGAGATTAAATAGGTCTATAATATCAAGTCTTGGTAAGAATATCAGGGAGCAGGCACTATTGGTAGGACTGTGCATTGGCACCCCCTCTTTGTAGTACAATGATAAAATTCTGTCAATAGTTAATATGAACATACTTTGACATCTTAATCTTATTTCTAGGAATTTATCCTGTCATGAACTTGGCATCCCTGCCAAAGCTGTCAAGTCTTTCCATAATTTCCCTGACTCAAAGGTGCTATTCTCAGTCCTTCTTGCCAGGTCAATTTTTATTTCTCCACACCATCTATTCAACACTTTGATAGTGGTTGGAATGTATGAATTGTTCAGTTCTGGGCTGGTGATTTAATCGGAGTTTAAAGATAGAAGACGTAACATAGTGTAATGGATTGGAGAAGCTATTGGTTTTTCTTTTTTATTTTATTTTATTTTTTTTTGAGTTGGAGTGCAGTGGCATGCTCCCGGCCACTGCAGCCTCGACCTGCTGGGCTCAGGCGATCCTTCCACCTCAGCCTTCCAAGTAGCCCAGAACTATGGGCACATGCTACTGCGCCCAACTCACTTTTTGATTTATTGTAGAGACGAGGTCTCATCATGTTGCCCAGGCTGGTTTTGAACCCGCAGATTCAGGCAATCCTCTCGCTTCAGACTCCCAAATTGCTGGGATTATAGGTTTGAGCCACCGCACCTGGCTAGTTTTTCTTTGTTGTTGTTTTTGTTGTCGTTGTTGTGGTTTTGTTGTTGTTGCTGTTGTTGTTGCTTTGAGTTGGAGTCTCACAGAACAGTGCTGGAGTAGCGGGGAGTGTCCAAGTGAGCAATGTTCCTTGGCAGAGGTGGAGAGTCTCCTGGGGACTGTTTTAATCCAGAGATATGAAACCAAGAAGGATGACCGGCCAGTTTAGTAACTGTTGGTATGGTTCGAATGATCTCAGAGGGACCAGTTCATTGAGGTTGGAGATAAGGTAAAGGGGTTTTATATTGGGGATTATTATGAGTTGTTGGGCAGGTGATCGGAGTGAAGCCTGTGTTGTTTCCCTGTCTGTGGTGTTGTTGCCCCATTAAATGAGGTCTGAGGTCCCCTGATGACCTTGACAATGTATGATGCCCACTTCAGTTGTCATGTTAGCTGTGTCTAAATGATGGAGTATAAGTAGGGTGTTAGTTATGGAAGAGCTCCTGGTTGATAGGAGCCCCTGTTCCTTCTGGATGACAGTGTGTGAGTGTATAATGTGAAACATGTATTTTGAATCAGTGTACATATTTACTCTCTTGTTAGCTGTGAGGGGAAGTGCCCTGGTTAGTGCAATAAGCTCTGCCTTTTGGGAAGAAGTTCCCGAAGGGAAAGGTTGGGATTCAATAATTTTGGTGTCAGAGATGCTGGCGTATCCTGCTATTCTTTTTCCTTCTGGTATTGTAGAGGAACTGCCATCAATGTATCATGTAAAATCTGGGTTATTTAAGGGGGTAGAGGATATGTGGGAGAAGTGAAGTAAATCCCCTAATGCCTCTCTGCAAGCATGAGTGGGAGGCTCAGAGGAATTAGGGATAAGGGTGGCAGGGTTCAGAGTAGGACAGCGTTCAAAGGAGAACTCGGGGGATTCGAGAAGAGGGATGTGAATTAATTAAATGCATGAGGGAAATAAGAGAGTTATAGCTTTGTGAGAAAGTAAATCCTCAAAGTCATGTGGTGAATGGATGACAGTGGGTGCTCCAAAAGTAAGCTTTTTATTTTCTTGAACGAGGAGTGTATCCGCTGCCAGAGTACATAGGCAGGCCGGCCACCCTTGGATTGTGTTATCTAGTTGCTTTGAAAGATAAGCAACGGGGTGAAGGAAGAACGCTGGTTTTGTCCCTAAGACTTCCAAGTCAATTTTATGCCTTTCAGTAGTGTAAAGTATAAAGGGACTAGAGAGGTTAGGAATTGCTAAAGCCGGGGCTGAGAGAATAGCTTATTTAAGGGCATTAAAGGCTGAGTTGATATTTTGAAGTGTGCAAGGCAGAGGTTCAGTAATTCGTGGTATAGATAACAAACTGTCAAACCCACAACAGAGACCTGAGAGACCTTTGTTTTTCCGGAGTAGGTAGGCATAGCAGAATATGTGGCCCCCGAGTCAATAAGGAAAGAGAAGGGCTTCCCTGCCACCGTAAGAGATCCCCTGGGCTTCGTAGAGGTAGGGAGAGTTGGGACTCGGAGTCCTGGGCACCTTCAGTCTTCATTTAGTAACTGACAGTATAAAGATTTTGAAAAGGAAAGACCTCGCTTTGTGTAGCAAAGACAGCAGGGGGGATAACTGAATTTTGTCTTTTCCTTCCCCCCTCTGTTATTTAAAGGAGAACATTTTTTTGGACATTGTACATACCATGTTAGACATGCTCACTCCATTTTTGACATGCTTGAACCTTTTATTTTTGTTCTATACTTTCTTTCCTTTAAATAACCAGCCATTCTATTATAGAACAAAAATACCATATAAGATTTTTTTTAACCAAAAACATTACCTTTATAGCAACAACTTTTTACATTTTTTTCTTTGCTTTCTGGTTTTTTTTTTTTTTTTAACTTTTAGATAACTTTTTCCCTTTATAGTTTGAATTAATGCTTAGTAACTTTTGATTAAGATAAGGCTATATGATTTCAACATGGATGACCAGGACCAAAAGGCTGGCACCTATGTTAAATTAAGAAATTAATTTGGGTTCAGCGCCCCAATATTTACCTGGGGCTTGTTGGGGTGATGATGAACCAGTGCCAGGCACTTTAACAGATTTTCAGGCTTCCATAAGTGGCCACCATTTGCCAGCCAAATGTTCTCTCCTCTCTTCAGAAGAGAATGTACCTGCTTCCCAATGGCTTTCTGGCCTTCACAGTGGACAAGGTCCAGGAGGTTATGGCCTTTTGGGGACAACTACACTTGTAGTGCCTCCACAGATTGTACCCATAAGCAACGGACACCATCCCCTTAGCAGGTTTGTTCTTACAAGGTCTCTGATGGGCATTTAGAGTTTTGTCACTAATGGTGACTGCCAATTGGTGTGCTTTTTTGACCGTTGAGTTCTGCTGCCCTCCATGTTGGCACTTTTCCTTTTCTTAACGTTTCAGTTGAAAAAAAACTTAAAAGTTTCTTTTTAATAGGTTATACATATAAAACTTTTTGACCATTTGTCTGTTTGTAACAGTCTGATGCCTTTAGAGTGAACAGACCACATGGATGTGAAATGATTTGTCCCTACTTATTTATAGTTATGAGCAGGCAAGCTTGTTAAAAACCCTTATAAATTATTAAATTACAGTTTTAGTTGTAAGGTGTGGACAATTAGGTGAGAGCGATCAGTTCCCATCCTTATTGGCTTCACACAGAGTACCCAGTATTTTATCCGTCTGGCAGGAGAAGTACTAGGTTTAGTAAAAGTAACTTAACTAGGTGGGAATGGTCGTTCCCAAATCTTATCATGTTACACAGGATATTTAGTATTTAAAGCTTTACCTGTCTCCTAAGAGGGTGCTAGTTATGCACAACAGGTGATTTGATCTTTTGTTTATAAAATGCAATTTTAGCAAATCTGATATAACAAACACTGGTGTTATCTAGCATTGATGTTTTAGCATATGGTAAAGTTGGAAGTAAAATTTTACTAGAGCACTTGCACGTTTAGTTGGAAAAGCAGATTAAAATTACAATTGACTTTTTTAGTTGGTTACCTGGATTAATTAACACGTGTCATCTTTACTCTTGTCTGGGAAGAAGGTTGATAGAGTACCAGTTTAGATTTAATTTGAGAGAGATTTATCAGAAAAAACAAGCATGCATTTTAATATCTTTTGTCCCGGCCACCCCTGAGGAGAGACCAGTTAAGTCATGTAGATATCTTATAAATTATTAAATTATAGTTTTAGTAGGTTGGAGGGCAGTGGCATGCTCATGGCCACCCCAGCGATGACCTGCTGGGCTCTGGCGATCCTTCTGCCTCAGCCTTCCACGTAGCTGGAACTACAGGTGCACGCTACTGTGCCCGGCTATTTTTTATTTTATTGTAGAGACAAGGTTTCACCAAAGTTCCCCTGACTGGTCTTGAATCCGTGGGCTCAGGCAATCCACTCGCCTCAGCCTCCCAAAGTGCTGGGATTATAGGCCATTTATTGTTGTTTTTGCCTGCCCAGCACATTTAGTCCCAGTACCCTATTTGCCTTGGGGAACTTTTCCCAACTCCAGGTAGTCTGGGAGGTACTGGGCTATGGTCTGAATGTGTCCCCCCAAATTCATGTGTTGGAAACTTAATTCCCAATGCAGCAGCGTAGGGAGGTAGGGCCTTTTGAAAGGTGTTTAGGCCATATAGGCTGTGCCCTCTTGAATGGATTAATGCTGTTCTAAAACACTTGATGGAAGGAGTTTGAGCCCTTTGGCCTTTCTGTCTTCTGTCATGTGAGTACATAGCAAGAAGGTCCTCACCAGACACCAGATAGCAGTGTCTTGATCTGGGACTTTCCAGCCTCCAGGTCTATGAGATATAAGTTTTTATTCTTTCTAAATTACCCAATCCCAAGTGTTTTGTTATAGCAGCACAAATGGACTAAGATAAGCTGTCTATCATATTGCCTAGTACTTTCTGGCCATACAATGATCATGTGACCCAAAGTGGGCCACTCATTTTTCATTATATGCTTGATATACTGATTGGTCTAAGAATTGGCATGTGACTCAGCAGGAACAGAGTCTTCTTTCAGATTGATGTATAAATGTGAGGAACAAACTACTTTTCTGCAGGGGTGACTGGACTGGAAGAATGTGAATCTGGGGCTACCACTGGGAGCCTTCCCTGGCTGCATGGAGGAAGCCTATCTTTGGTGGGCAGGAAAAGAGTGAGACCAACAGATAAAGGAAAGCAGAGGCAGTCATGGAAAGAAAGAGAGATAGATAGAAACTGAGGGGAAGGAAAGAGAAGAGAGAGAGAAAAACAATGTTATTTATTCTTTCTAAATCTAAATTAGTCTCTTAACTTTCCTGTTTTATAAGCCAACTTACTTTCCTATTCTCGTCCTTAAGTTAGTTTATGTTAGGTTTCTGAACTTGCAAATGATAGAATCCAGACTGTTACCTGTCTCCTCCTTCTCTTTGAAGTCCATCAAGAATCTACTCATATAATTCCTTAGTGAACAATGTAAAACTTACTATTTCATGGAAAAGAAGAAAGAGAAGATTGGTTAAGTATAGACACAGCACACAGCCTGCAAATCCCCTTAGGCATTTATTGTCTCTCCCTCCCTTCTTTCTACTATGGTGACCTTCCTTCCGACACCTATACCTCACAGCCTCTAGTGCCTTTGGTTCCTTCCATCATGTAGGACAATTTAACTACCATCTTTTATTACTTGAGTATTCCCTTGAGGTTTTGATCTGAGTAATTTTTTAAAAAATGAAAATCAATGTATTTATTTTGGTTTACATGTTAGCTGGCATCAAGCTCATAAACCTTAAGGTATAACTTTCTAAAAAAAAAGTGAAAGGGAGCATTATATGCTTGATATACTGATTGGTCTAAGAATTGGCATGTGACTCAGCAGGAACAGAGTCTTTTTTCAGATGATATATAAATGTGAGGAACAAACTACTTTTCTGCAGGGGTGACTGGACTGGGAGAATGTGAATCTGAGGCTACCACCCTATGCATGCCCAAAACAGGCCACCAGCCAACTGCTGCTATGAGAGCAGTCAAACACTTATGAATTAAGAGAAAGAGACCAGAGACAAAGATGCTTAGATCATCCTTCCAGCAAAACCTCGATCAGTTACCAATTTGGCTGCATGGAAGGAAGAAATGAAGCAGAGCATCCAAGAAAGGTTATATCCATGAGTCCATGTATGAGGCCTTTTGCTGCGTAGTAGCTCTGTCCAAAGGTAAACATGATCCAATGTTCTGAAATCAAATTTCTATTCTCTCATTTGGAGAAGGTGAAAAGAAAGGGAGGAAGATGGTGTGGCAGAAGCTATTGATTATTGTCACAGTACCAGTTCTTCTTCTCTAATTTTATTACACTATGGCCAGTTTATTATGTATGCTATTGATAAGTTGTATTTTAGGTTGTGGCTTAGAAAGCTGCTCAGTTTTTATAAATTCTCTATGTGTGCTCAGAACCTTAATTGTTGGAAACAGTTCCTCAAATATCCTTATACTAAACCTTTTAATATCATTGTTCAAATTGTCTATATCTTGACTAATTTTTTTTGTTTTTGTCTTCTCTTTCACTCATTCTAATAATATTTTGATAATTTTCCTTGTTTTTCTTTATATGTATATAAGGCTATATTGTTCATTTTGTACAGATTCAAGATTATCTCTTTCTGATCAGTTGTTTCTTTCTGTCATTAAGAACTAATCTTCTTTGTCACTAAAACTAAAGTTTTCTTTAAAGTGTCTATTATCTGATATTGCTTGAACTATATCACTTTTATTTTTGTATAGTGTTTACGTGTTATATCTTTCTTTTCCCACCTTTTATTTTTAACCTTTCTGGGTCATTATAATTTGAGTATGTTTCTAATAAAAAGCATGGAACTGGATTTTAAACACTTTCTCAGTCAATCTCTAATTTTTAACAAGCTAGTTTAACCCACAGATATTTACTGTAATTACTAAGATATCTGGTTTCATTTTTGCTATTTTTTGTGTGTTTTGTATTTACCATACTTTGATTTTACTTTTCCCTATTGCCATCAGTTTTCTCTAGTGAATTCAACTTACTGAATTTTCTTGGTCTCTCAACATTTTATTTTAATACTTTTACTGGTTACTTAAATTTTATTATGCATAATTGGTCTAACAAAGTCTCAAGTTAATTGTGATATTCCGTAACATTGAACCATGTCTCTTAGTATTCAGGCCCTTGTGTCATCCAGTCCTTTTGTATCTGGGCTGGTCTTTAACCAGTATCATGTGGCAGAAGTGATTAATCTCAATGTAAGATTTAGAAAGGCCTGATGGCTTCTGCTGTTGTACTCTTGGGATCCCTGAGCTGACATATAAGAAGTCTGGCTAACTGGTTGGGAGTAGTGGTTCAAGCCTGTAGTCCTAGCACTTTGGGAGGCTGAGGCAAGAGGATTGCTTTAGCTCAGGAGTTCAAGAACAGACTGGACAACATAACAAGACCCCTGTCTCTACAAAAAAAAAAAAAAAAAAAAAATAGCTGGGCATGTGCCCACATACTTGTAGTCCTAGATACTTTGCAGACTGAGACAGGAGGATTACTTGAGTGCAGGAGCTCAGGTTTACAGCAAGTTATGATAGACCCACTGAACTCTAGCTTGGGCAACAGATCATCTTGAGACCTTGTCTCTAAAAAAAAAAGTTTGGTTAATCTGCTGGAAATTCACCTGGAAAGACTGTATGGAAAGGCCACACGCAGAGGGAGAAGTCTGAAGTCTTGAGACTGCATGGAAGTGGAAGTGAATTGAAGAACTGAGCTGACAGTGAGAATTGAGGTCCTAGCACAATAGCCTCAGTTGTGTGTTCCAGTATCCAGTTGTTTGAACCATACTGATACAGATATTAAGCAAGTGAGTAAAAAAATCATTTACCCCGGAATTGTAAGCAAATAAAACATTTGTTGTTTTAAGTCTCTCATACTTGAGGTATATTGCTACATGACAATAGATAACTGAAACGTTAATGAAATCTTGATCCTCATACTGAATTACATACCATGCTTATGCTTGAATTCCATTTTCCTCCCTACTTGCCAATGTTCTGTATTGTAATCTTTTTGTGGTTCTATATTTCCTTTAAACATCTCAAAATTAATCATTTAAATCATTTTATAGTTAGTAACTCATTGGATAGACCAACACGTTATCCAGGTTTTTTGCTTAATGTTGCTTCTTGCATCTCCATATTAATTTTGTATCCAACTTTATTTTTACTTAATTATATGCCTTGGTTGATTACTCAGTAACAACTGAGTAATAACAAGTGGTAAACTTAGTTTTTATTGTTGAAGAATCTTCACATTTTCCTTATGTTTAAGTCATAGTTAGCTTGATATGAAATTTTAGACTGGTATTTATTTTCTCTTAGCAATTTGAAGATAGTACACTATTACCATATGGCTTCTGTTGGAGCTATTGAGTTATGTGCTGTTTGAGTCTAAATTTCATTTCTTTTTGATATATGTATTTTCTTTCAGGTTCTTTAATATTTCTCCTCATTACACAGATTCATTCTGATATAGCTAAAAGAAACTTACTCTTTTTTTGCTCAGAACTCATACTTTCACTATCTGAATATTCCTTTGTCAATTCAGTTCTTTTAACTCTAAGGTCACGTTCCTTTCATCTGACTAGATTTTTACTACACAATAGCCACACTTTATGGGAGGCATGCAATTGTGAAGGTTTTACATGATTCAAAATCACCTAAGTGAAGACAAATCTTTGCTACACCCAGATAGATCTTCAAAATAGTAGAAAACAGCATTATGGATTATTTGAAAAAATGAATTCATGTATGGAGAAATGTTTGATTGGCAGATATGAAATTGTTATATATTTAGCAAAATATGAAGGGTGTCTTTAAGTCTAAGACTTAACAAGGAAAGACGTCTTTTTTAGTTTGAAAAATAGTTTCTTGGTTTTGACTCATCACTTTTGGATTTCTTTGAAATTAAAAAAAGTAGAGACTGTTTCAGTAATTGTTAATGCTTATTTCTCATAAAGCACTAAATATTTTTCTCAAAGTTCTGTGTTTGTTGAACTCATGAACTAATAGGTGAAAAAAATGAACAACTAACCTAGATTTTATGTTCAAAATGCTTTACTACTCTCTTTTAGGAACTGATAGAACTACTAGACTAAAAGACAGCAAGAATTTTTTTAAATTTTCAAAACAATTTTATTTATTCATTTTTTAGTCAGAGTCTTACTCTGTCACCTAGGTAGGAGTACAATGGCATGATCATGGCCATTGCAGCCTCAACTTGCTAGACTCAGGTGATTTTTCCATCTCAACCTTCCAAGTAGCTGGGTCCACCATGTCTGGCTAATTTTTTTGTTGTATTGTAAAGATGAAGTCTCATCATGCTGCCCAGGCTGGTCTCGAACTCCTGGGAGCAGGCAACCTCTTGTCTTGGCCTCCCAAAGTGCTGGGATTACAGGAGTAGCTACCACACCTGGCCTAACAGCAAGAATTTAGAAGATCTGAACAACCCAATCCAACAGCAGGCTCTAATTGACATATATAGAACACTCCACCAAATGAGAGCAGAATACACTTTTTTTCCCCCTGGCTACATGGAACATTCCCAAGATAGATCATATTAAAGAAAAAAATCCATTAAAGAAAAAAATCCTTAACAAATTTAAAATAACTGAAATAATGCAGACTATGTTCTCTGAAAATATGGAATTAACCTGGAGGTCAAGGCTGTGCCTGGTAGCTCATGTCTGTAATCTCAACACTTTAGGAGACTGAGGCTAGAAGCTTACTTGAGACCAGGATTTTGAGACCAGCCTAGGCAACACAGCAAGACCTCATCGCTATAAAAATAAAAAAAAAATTATCCAGACATGGTGATGCACGCCTATAGTCTCAGTTACTCAGAAGGCTGAGGTAGAAGGATCCTTAGTCCAAGATTGAGGCTGTAGTGAGCTGTGATCGTGCCACTGCACTCCAGCCTGGATAACAGAGTGAGACCCCCAACTCAAAAATAAAACAAAATAAAATGCTAAAAATCAATCACAGAAAACAACAGAAAAAAATCCCTAGACATCTAAATTAAATAATATACTTCTAAATAATCCATAGGCCGGTGGGGGAATTCTTAAAGCAAGAAAATACATAGAACTGAGTGAAAGGAAACTACACTACATTAATATATGTGAGATGCAGCTAAAACAGTCCTGAGAAGTAAATTTATAGCACTAAGTGCTTACATCAGAAATGAGGAAAGAATTCAAATCAATAATTTAAGTCCATGCCTTGAGAAGCCAGAAAAAGATAAAAATACATCCAAAGCAAGCAGAAGACAGGAAATAATTAAAATAAGAGTAGAAATCAATGGAATAGAAACTAGGACAACAATAAAGAAAAATCAATAAAACCAAAAGCTGGTTCTTTGAAAAAAATTAAGAAAATTGATAAACTTCTAGCAAAACTGCTGAAAATAAAAAAGGAGATGATACAAATCACTACAATAAAAAATAAAATAGGATATATCACTACAGAGCTTGAAGCTATTAAAAAGCTAGTAAGAGAATACTACAATTTTATGCTTAGTGTATGTATATTTAATAGCTTAAAAAAACGACTACTTTTTTGAAAATCAAAAGCTCCCTAATCTCAACTGAGATAAAATAGATAATCTGAATAACTATAACCATTAGAGAAATTGAATGCATAATTTAAAAGCTCATGAAAAATCGTTAGGCACAGATGCTTCCACAGGTAAATTCATAAACATTTAAAGAAGAATTAATACCATTTTACATAATCTCTCCCAGAAAATAAAAGTGGTAGAAATGCTTTGCAACTTATTTATGAGTCCGATATGATCATGACACTAAAGTATGACAAAGTCAGTATTAAAAATCAAAAGAAAGAAAAAGAAATCTACAGACCAATATCTCCCATGAATTTAAACACAAAATACTTAACAAAGTAGTAAAAACTGAATCCAATAGTGGCATAAACGAATTCTACAGTGTGACCAGTTGAGACTTATTCTATAAATGTAATGTTGGCTCAACATTCAAAATCAGTAATCAATGGTGTATCGGCAGCCTAAGGAAAAAAGATAATATGATTATATGAACTCAAACAGAAAAGTCATTTGACTATATTCAACATCCATAAGAGCAATTGAACAGAGGAAGTTTAGCCTTTTCAACAAATGGTGCTGGAACAATTGAACACCCCCCCCACAGGCATAAATCAAAACCAAAAATATGAAACCAAAATCTCCTGCATTATACAAAATAAACTCAAAATGGATTTAACTGGAAAGCAAAAATGTAAAAAAAAAAAAAAACTTTAAAAAAGGGATTCTTCATCTTCAGGATTTTTCTAGGCAAAAAGTTATTTAACATTATACTAAAAGCATTATAAAATAAAAATTGATAAATTGTGTCTCGTTGAAATGAAAAACTTTTGATCTGTAAAAGCCTGAGTTAAGAGATTGAAAGCTAAACTACAGACTAGGAGAAATCATTTACAAGCAATAAAATGATACAGCCATTTGGAAAGCAGTTCAGTAATTTCTTATGAGGTTAAACATGCAATTACCATATGGTAAAGCAATTGCATTATTGAGCAAATGAAATGAAAGCTGTACAAGAAAGTTCATAGCATCTTTCTGTAATAGTTAAAACCTGGCAACAGCCCAGATGTCTTTCAAGACATGAATGATATAACAAACTGTGGTACATACATTCCATGGACCACTACTCAGGAATTAAAAGGCACAGACGATTGAGCCAAGCAATAACTTGAATGAATCGTCAGGGAATTATGCTGAGTGAAAAAAAGTCAATCTGAATAGGTTGCATATGGTATGATTCCATTTATATAAGATTTTTTTAAATGACAAAATTTTAGAAATGGAGATTAGTGATTGCCCAGGGTTAAAAATGGGGGAGGAGAGAGGTGGGTGTTGTTACAAAAGGGTAACAGAAGGATCCTTGTGGTGACGAAATATTCTTTTTCCTTTTTTTTTTTTTGAGTTGGAGTCTCACTCTGTCGCCCAGACTGGAGTGCAGTGACACATTCCTGGCCACCGCAGGCTCAACCTGCGGGACTCTGGCTATCCTTCCGCCTCAGCCTTCCAAATAGCCGGAACTACAGGCATGCGCTACCAAACCCAGCTAATTTTTTTTTTTTTATATATACAATTTTTTTTATTGTGATATTGAGGGGTACAGTTAAGGGTTAGGTACACAAATATGTCTCGTTCAGGCACCCTTGTTGATAAGAAGTGTCCCCCCATCCCCAGACAGGTATTTACTGCCATTAATCCCTTCCC
>CAUYQG010272555.1:0-16787 GCA_963574415.1 Tarsius wallacei
AGTTTAATGAGGTCCCACTTGTCTATCTTCTCTCTTATGGCCTGTGGGTTTCGGGTCTTGTTCAGGAATTGAGTGCCAGTTCCAACTTCCATGAGGGTATGTCCTTCATTTTCTAAGGTTCTTATGGTTTGAGGTTTTACAT
Organism: Tarsius wallacei; assembly: GCA_963574415.1. Taxonomy (NCBI): domain Eukaryota; kingdom Metazoa; phylum Chordata; class Mammalia; order Primates; family Tarsiidae; genus Tarsius; species Tarsius wallacei. Next base: position 143 of record CAUYQG010272555.1, read on the forward strand.
TTAGGTCTCTGATCCATTTAGAGTTAATTTTTGTGTATGGGGATAGATAGGGGTCCTGTTTCAATCTTCTCCATGTGGTCAGCCAGTTCTCCCAGCACCACTTACTGAAAAGGTTTTCCTCTCCCCAGTGGTAGGTAGTGGAGGCTTTGTCGAAGATGAGTTCTTTTAGTGCTATACAAAAACTTTAGACCTTATCCTTTCCTTCTGCAACTTATGTTTTAGAAGTCACAATTCGCATCTTTTTATAATGTGTATTTCTCATCAAATTATTGTAGCTATACTATTTTTAACTGTTTTGTCTTTTACTCTTTACACTAGAGATATAAATGATATACACACAACCTTTATAGTATCAGTGTAATCGAAATTTGTGTATATAATTTCCGTTGCCACTGAGTTTTATACTTTCATATGTTTTCAAATTTTTAATTAGTGTTTTTTTATTTTCACTCAAAGAACTTCCTTAAGTAGTTCTTGTAAGTCAGATATAGTGGTGATAAACTCACTCCACTTTTGCTTGTCTAGAAAGTAATTTATTTCTTTTTAATTTTTAAAGGACATCTATGCTGTGTATAGTACTCTTAGCTGGTAGTTTTGTTTGTTTGTTTTTCTTTCAGCACTTTAAATGTGTCATCTGGCCTGCGAAGTTTCTCACTAATAGTCTAACAGGGAGTTCCCTTGTATGTGGCATGTCACTTTTCTCTTCTGGTTTTCAAAATTTTCTCTTTTTCTTTGGCTTATGACAATTTGATCATAATGTGCCTTGATGAGAAAGGTTAAACAGTTTTTCTTAAAGGTTTAACTTTCCTCACCTGTTAAAACTGTAGGAGGCCAGGTATGATGGCTCACATCTGTAAAATCAACACTTTGGGAGGCCACGGCAGGAGGGTCACTTGAGGTCAGGAGTACAAGACCTTGTCTCTACGTAGTGAGACACTGTCTCTACAAAAAAAGTCAACATAGTGAGACTTTGCCTATACAAAAAAGTCAAAAAATTAACCAGGTATGGTCGCATGAGTCTGTAGTCCCAGCTAATTGGGAGGCTGAGGCAGAAGGATTGTCTGAGCCCCAGAAATCAAGGCTGTGGTCAGCTGTGATGGTGCCACTGCACTCCAGCCTGGGCAACCAAGTGAGACTGACTCAAAAGAAAAAAAAGAAAAGAAAAGAAAAAGAAAGAAAGAAAGAAAATTCTAGGGAACTTTTCAACTTCATGGATTTAAATGTCCATATCCCTCTCATTGCTTGATAAGTTTTCACAAATTATGTCATTATGAACTTTCTGCTCCTTACACTGTCTCTTCTTAAACTTTCATAATAAGTTTATTGGTTCACCTGATGGTGTCCTATAAGTCCGGTAGACTTCCTTAAAACTTTATTTTTTTCCCTCTGACTGGATAGTTTCAAAAGGCCTGTCCTCAAGTTCACACTTTTTAAAAAAAATTGCTTAATTAAGTATATTTTTGAAGCTCTATATTGCATTTTTATTTCATTCATTGAACTTTTTGGCTCCAAGATTTCTGTTTGGTTCTTTTAAATTTTTTTCTATCTCATTCAGTTCATAAACTCTTTTCCTGATTTGTTAAATTGTCTATCTGTGTTTTTTTATATTTCACTGAGTTTCCCTAAAAACCATCATGCTGAACTCCTTTTCAGGCAATTTATAAATCTCTCTTTCTTTTCTTTAGGATTAGTTACTGGAAAACTACTGTGTTCTTTTTTTTTTTTTTTTTTTTTTTGAGTTGGAGTCTCACTCTGTCACCCAGACTGGAGTGAAGTGGCCGCTCCTGGCCACTGCAGCCTCGACCTGCTGGGCTCCGGCGATCCTTCTGCCTCAGCCTTCCAAGTAGCTGGAACTATAGGCGCGCGCTACCACGCCCGGCTAGTTTTTGATTTATTGTAGAGATGAGGTCTCGCCAAGTTGCCCAGGGGGATCTCGAACCCGTGGGCTCAGGCATTCCACTCACTTCAGCCTCCCAAGGAGCGGGATTACAGGCTGAGCCACCGAGCCCTGCTCTATTGTGTTCTTTTGATGATATCTTGTCTCTTTGCTTTTTCATGTTTCTTATATTCCTGTGTTGATATTTGTACATATCTGTGAAGCAGGCACCTCTTTCAAACTTTAAAGATTGTATTTTGTAGGGAAGATTTTTACCTACATGAGTCCAAAAATGCCAGTTTGTCGGTGTTCTATGGCTCTGGTTCCAGGCATATAGCCTTTATTCAGCTTCATCTGCTAGAGTGAACATCAGCAACAACTGTGGATGCCTCAGCAGCCCAGACTTTAGAAGTCTGTGGCAATGGTAGTAGCAGCACAGGCTGTTAAGGTCCTTGATGGAAAGAGTTTTGGGGGTCTTCTTGTGCTTTTCTTCACAGTGGAAAGTCTAAGCTGAGGGTATCCCTCTTAGCAGCAAGTCTAATTTGGTCCACAAGGAGGCACCGCAATACTGAGTTCCAGGGCACAGGTACTCAGAGCAGCTGTAGAACTGGGATCCAGGGCTCAGAGTCTTGTGTAACTATTGAGTCATTTGGGACTTGTATAACTTCACTGTCTGAGTCACAGGCAATGCAGATCACCCACAAAGCTGGGATCTTGGAATCTGAGATGCAGTCAGAAGCTCAGACCCCAGATTCAGGGATGTAGCTGTGTCTCTGACCCTTGAGGGTGGAACACAGCACCAACACAACTCCAGGAATGAAGGGCCTATGAGGTGTTTCAGATATTTGGGCTCTAGGGCACGTGGCATAGCTGCAATTCAATTCTAAGTGCTGAGAGGGTGCAGTGTCATCTCTGGCCTTAAGGATGAAACGGCATGCTGTAGTGACTCTGGACCCTGGAGTGGTGAGATGCAGCAGTTGTCTGGACTCTACAGAGCTGTGTGCTGCAACAGTAATGACCTAGGAATGAAAAGGTAAGCTGTGACTTGGGTCCTGTGGAGTAGGAAAAAGCACAGTGATTACTTCACTCCAGAAATGCAGGGCACCCCAGCAGCTCAGACTTGGGAAGCTAGTCTAGTTCCGAGGATGTATAGCTCCTTATTTTTTATGTTCCATAAAATTTATATATATTCACATAGTAGAAAATTTTTGTAAGCAGCTTTATTTAGGTGTAATTGATATACAAAATCTGGACATATTTAGTGCATACAATTTGATGAATTTGTATATATGCTTACACCCATGAAACCATCACCACAATCAAGGTCATAGACATATCCATTATCATTCAATGGTTTCCTTGTGTCCCTTTCTGGGTTTTCTGTTTGTTTGTTTACTTTGTGGTAAGAATAGTTAACATCACATTTATCTTAACAGATTTTTAAGTGTATAATGCAATATTGTTGACTATAGGCACTATGCTGTACAGTAGATATCTACAACTAATCCATCTCGTATAACTGTAATTTTATATCAGTTGAACAAGAACTCCCCATTTCCTCTTTTTTTGTGGCTCTTGCCAACATCATTTTATTCTCTGTTTAGGTTAGTTTGACTACTTTAAGTACCTCATGTAAGTTGAATCATCCAGTATTTGTCCTGATATTGGCTAATTTTATGCAGCGTAATTTATTCCAGGTTCATCCATGTTATCACAAATGACTGGATTTTGTTCTTTTAAAAGTCTGAATAATAACCCATTCTATATGTATACCACATTTATTTTCTTTATTTATTTTCCTATTGATAAATATTCAGGGTGTTTCCATAGCTTGGTTATCGTAAATAGTGCTACAATTAACATGGGAGTACAGATATCTCTTTGAGTCCCTGATTTCAAGTATTTTGGTTATATACTCAGAAGTGAGATTACTAAAAAATATGATAGTTCTATTTTTAACTTTTTGAGGTCAGTAAGAAACCCTGTGTCTCAGGGTTACCTACCATAAAACCATAGTAATTGTATGCTGTATTTATATCAGAATAACTGAGACTGGGTAATTTATAATGAACATAAATTTGTTGGTTCTTGGTTCTGGCGGCTGGGAAATTCATTATCAAGTTATTGGCATCTGGTGTGGGCCTTCTTACTAACTCAATGCGCAGGAGAGAGCATCACATGTAGATAGGTAAAAAAAGAGAGGACCCATTCCCTAAAGCCCTTTTATTAAGGCATTAAACCCACCTATGAGGATGAAGACTTCATGCTCTAGTCACTTTTTATAGGTCCTACCTCTAAATAATACTGCATTTGCAAAATTTCAACATGAGTTTTGGAAGGAACAAATACTCAAACAATAGCATTCTGCCCCTGGCACCCCAAAACATATGTACCTCTCACATACAAAATACATTCATTCCACTCTAAAAGTCTTAACTCATTCCAATATCAACTCAAAAGTCCAGGACCAAAGTCTCATCTAAATTAGATACAGTTGAGACTCAAGGCATGATTCATCCTGAGGCAAATTCTTCTCCAGCTATGAGATTGTGAAATCAAAACAAGTTAAATGCTTCTAAAATATGATGGTGGGATAGGCATAAAATATTCCCATTTTAATAATGAAAACAAATGTAAATGATCCCAAGTAGGCCCATTCAATAGGCTGAACAACATCAAATCTTAAGGTTCTAGAATAACCTTCCTTTACACCATGTCCCACCTCCTGTACACAACATAGTGAGTGTTGAGCCCCCAAGGACTCAGGAAGCCCCACCTCCATGGTTTTGCCAGGCTCAGCCATGCAGCAGCTCTCATAGGTTGAATATTGTGCCTGCAGCTGGTGTTGCACACTGTTGATTCTACAGTTCTGGGGTTTTGGGGGTAGCCCAATCCCAATGGCCCCTTTAGTCATTGCCCTAGTGGGGGGGGAGGGGCTCTCCATGGTGGCTCCAACCCCACAGTTCCACTGAGCATTGCCCTAGTGAGGGATCTCTGCAGTGGCCCTACTAGGTATTGTCCTACTGGGAACCTTCTGTTGTGACTGGGCTCCAAGATTGTCTGCAACATCCTTGGAAACATAGGCAGAGAATGGTGAGCCTCCACAGTTTACATTCTGCAAACCTGCAAAATTAGCACCACATGGATGCAGCCAAGGTTGACCTCTTGACCCTCTGAAGAAGTGACCCGAGATGCACCTCAGGCCACTTGAGCTACAGCTGGGGTGGCTGGAAAGCACTGCTCTAGAATGCAAGGAGCAGAGTCCTAAAGTGGCCCTGGACAGCAAACCTATGGAGACATCCTGGGCCTCTCTTCCAAAAGTATACTGCCCTCAATGCCCCAGTACTCTGAGCCTGTGATTGGAAGGGTAGCCTTAAAGATCTGTGAAATGCCTTCAGGGCAATTCTCACATTGGCCTCGTGAATAGCACTTGACTTTCTTCTGTTCATATTAATCACCTTGTCAAATGTGTTGACCCCACTAGAGTTTTCCCTTCCAAACACACTTTTGATTCTTTACATGGACATGCTGGGAATTCTCCAAATCCTTGTGCTCTTCTTTATTTTAAATTATAAATCCTGTCTTTAAATCAATTCTCTCTTCTCACATTTTATAATATGCATTTAAAGGAAGTCACACAGAACCCTAAGTGCTTTGCTGCTTAAGTAATTCTTCCACTAAGTATTTTTATTCATTGCTCTTGATTTCTGTGTTGTACTTTATAACAAGGATGGCCCTTTCCTCAGTTTCTAAAACCTTGTTTCTCATCAGAATAGTCAATATTTCTACCAGCATTCTGATCACGACCACTTAAGAAGTCCCTAAGAGGATTCAGACTTTTCCTACAGCTATTCTCTTCTGCTGAGCCCTCACTAGAATTACCCTTAATGTTTTCTTCATGGCAATACAGGTTTTTTCCCCAAGCATTCACTTCAAAACTATTCCAGTCTCTACCCATTACCCAGTTTCAAAGCTCCTTTTACATTACATTTTTAAGTATTTGAAATAGAAGAATCTCACTCTTCCCATACCAATTTTTGTCTTAGTTCATTTTGTGCTGTTATAAGAGAAATAATGAACAGAAATTTATTGGTTCACTATTCCAGAAGATAGAAAGTCCAAGATCAAGGTGTGAGCGTCTGGCAAAAGCCTTCTTGCTGCATCCTCACAAGGTGAAAGGCATCATATAGCAGAAGGGTAAAAAGAGAGCGTCTACACTCAAATGTCCTTTGTTAATCCACTTCCCATTTAGAAAAAATAAAGTTCAGCTCACTGCCACGTTCATTTAATTTTATATAAACATGCTTTTTGAGGCTGGCTGAAGCAAATCTGACTGGTTTTCAATGTGGAACTAAAATATAAAAACTGTTCTTGGAGCTATGAGTTATTTCTTAACAAAACTTGTGTTCAATTCTAATGAATGTGAAACAAAACACAGAGAGAGAGAGAGAGAGAGAGAGAGAGAAGAGAGAGAGAGAGAGAGAGAGAGAGAGAGAGAATTATTATACTTTGTAAATGAAAATACCACTACTAAAAACAGAATGCTTAGAATTATCCCATTTGTTTCCAAAGACTATCGATATACTAGAATGTTGCAAAAATAATAAAAGCGAGATATTTCGTAGCAAACTTTGGGGGTAAGTTTAGGACTGTAATCCATGAGTTATCTTATAGTAAATGCTATAGTGGTGAGCACTGGCAACGAGTATTCTCAGGGCAAACAGGAAAAGAGTAAAGGAATTAAATCCACTCATGAAGGCGGAACTCTCATAGCTAAATCATATCTTAGAAACCCCATGTCCCAATTCTTTTATATTGGCAATTAAATTTCAACATGAATTTTAGAAGGGCCAAACATTCAAACCATAGGAACCTGTGCTTATGCATTTACTGTTATACCTGGCTTCTATTTCTCTCTTTGCAGTTGAATGGAGACCTAGTCACTCCACAACCTGTACACCCCCCTAGAGAAAAAGAAGTATATTTCTCTTTATTTTTGCTGAGAAAGACAGAACATAGCCAATAGTTCATATTTTCCTGCTAAATTTCTATCAATCATCAACACAATAAAGACCATAGATGAAAAGTCCACAGTATGATCAATGGGGGAAGATGAAAAGCTTTCCTTTAAGATTGGGAAAAAGACAAGGATGTCCATTCTCACCACTTTTATTCAACACAGTATTGGAAATTTAAGAGAAATAAATAAAAGGCATAGAATTCAGAAAGAGAGAAGTAAAATTATCTCTGTTTTCAGATGACATGATGTTATATAGAGAAAATTAAGGACTACAAACATACAAACACACATACACACCTCTTAAAATTAATAAATTTAGTAAAGTTGCAAGACAAGAAAATCAGGTGCATTTGCATGCACTCATAATGAACAATCTGAAAACAATTCCACTTACAATAGCATCAAAAAGTAAATACATTGGGAGGCTGAGGTGAGTGGATTGCCTGAGCCCGCGGGTTCGAGACCCGCCTGGGCAACTTGGTGAGACCTCATCTCTACAATAAATCAAAAATTAGCCGGGTGTGGGAGCGCGCGCCTGTAGTTCCAGCTACTTGGAAGACTGAGGCGGAAGGATCGCAGGAGCCCAGCAGGTCGAGGTTGCCGTGGCCAGGAGTGGCCACTGCACTCCAGTCTAGGCAACTGAGTGAGACTCCAACTCAAAAAAAAAAAAAAAAGTAAATACATAGCAAAAATAAAAATAATTCAATTTAAAAATGAGCAAAAAAATTCAAATAGACATTTTTCAAAAGAAAACATATAAATGGCCAACACGTATATGAAAAAATGGTCAACATCACTAATTATCAGAGAAATGCCATTCAAAACTACAAGGAGATATCATCTTACCCCAGTTAAGATGGCTATTATCAATAAAATAAAAAATAACAGATGCTGGACAGGATGCAAAGAAAGAGGAAAGCTTCTATACTGTTGGTGGAATTATAAATTAGTACAGACACTATGGAAAACTGTATGGAAGTTATAGGCATATATCCAAAAGAAAAGAAATTAGTATATCAAAGAGACATCTGTACTACCATATTTATTGCAGTATATTCACAATAGCTGAGATATAGAATCAACTTAAATGTCCCTGATAAAGAAAATGTGGTATATATACACAATGGAGTATTATTCAACCACAAAAGGAATAAAATCATGTCATTTGAAGCAACAAGGATAACATTAGAGGAAATTATATTAAGTGAAAATGTGTGATATTTGTCTTTCTGTGTCTGGCTCAGGAGATTTGTGAATTATATGCCTGATGGTCTTAGCACTGAAAAAATGTTTCCCAGCCACATCCTGATTTTCTCTCCTCAGCATACTTTCCTAACAGCAAATCTCCCAATTTTAGCACATTTTCACTCATATGTGAGAGCTAAAATTGGATCTCATGAAGGTAGTGAGTAGAATGGTGGTTACCAGAGACTAAGTAGGGTGAGGGTAGGAGGCATAAAGAGGTTAGTTAATAGGTATAAAAATACAGTTCGATAGAAAAAATAAGTTCTAGTGTTTCACAGCACAGTAGGGTGAATACAGTTGACAAAAATGTATTGTATATATCAAAATAGCTTAAAGAGAAGATTTGGAATGTTCTCAACACAAAGAAATCATGAGCTTTTGAAGTGATGGATATTCCAATATCCCAATTTGATTATTGCACATTTTATGCATGTATTAAAATATCACATGTACCCCATAAATATGTACAGCTATTATGTATCAATAAAAATAATAAATACTTTGGAATAAATTTAACTAAGAAGCTGAAAGACTTGTACACTGAAAACTACAAAATTCTGATAAAATAATAAAGAAGGCACAAATAAATGGGTAGAAATCTCATGTCTATCAATTGGAAGGCATAATACAGTTCAAATGACCAAACTAGCCAAAGTGATCTACAGATTTAATACTATCACCATCAAAATTCCAGTGCCATTTTTTTTCAGAAAGAGAAAATAAATCCTAATTTTTATATGGAATCACAAAAGATTTGGAATAGTCAAAACTATCTTGAGATAGAAGAGCAAAACTGGAGCCTCACAGTTCTTAATTTCAGAATATATTACAAAGCTACAGCAATTAAATCAATGTGGTACTGTCATAAGATCAGACACAAAGACCAATTGAACAGGACAGAAAGCTATTCCTAAGAGCAACAAGTGAAACCTAAACCTACTTTTAGTAGAAATAACCAAAGAAAAAGGAAAACTATGAAGAGCCCTCCAGGAGTGATAACCAACCTTAAATAATGACCTCATAAGCTACCACTCCTGGAATTAATTGGATTAAACAGCTGAGCAATGTATGCCTGAAGGCATTATTAGAAATAATAAAGCAATCAGCTCGTAATTAGTGGAGCCTAAAGGTCAGGATGTAATACCAAATGAAGTTGACATCTAAATAGAGAAATTAGGGAACGAGAAAGTAAAAAAGAACCCTGATAAAACTACTGTCATCCTAGGATTAGTACTATGTGCATGCCCAAGGCTGCACACTCCTAGGACTAACACCAGAAACTTCATGCTGTTCACGTTGTGGAAGAAATATACATCACTAAAATAGTCTAGTCAAATCTCAAAACAACGAAGAAGCAAATAATAACAGAATCAAGCCCTGGGATGGGGTGGGGAGAATCATCAGCATCCAATGTTGCCATAACATATTGTTTAAACTCTCTAATTTTAAATAAACAATGAGGCATGCAAAGATCCAGGAACCAAGAGGAAACCAAGGGTGTGACTGGACATTTTTCTAGTGCTGACCTCATACATCCATATAGATTTTTGTACCAAAAGTAAGGTTGCTGCTTATCAAATATCTAAAAATTACTTTGGAATTAGGTAATGGGTAGAGTCTAAAAAAATGTTGAAGTACATGATAGAAAAAAAACCTAGATTGTCTTAAATGACTTTAAAAAAAATCGACATTAAAGGTATCTGGTAGGGGCTCAGAAAGATGTGAGAAAAATGGTAGAGAAAATTTACATCATCTTAGAGAATACATATATCATCATAAACAGAATGTTGGTAAAGATATAAACATTCGTGCCACTTCTGGTAAGGGCTTAGAAGAAAATTAGGTACATGTTCAAGGAAATTGGAGAAAAGAGAATCCTTGTTATATATAGTAAGTCCCCTATATACGAATAAGTTCCACTCTGAGAAGGTGATCATAAGTCCAATTTATTCATAAGTCCAACAAAGTAAGTCTAGATACCCATCTAACACAACTGGCTATACAGTACAGGTACTAGGTACATCACCACTGCTTTTACACTTGCCTCCAGACATCCTGAGCTTGAAATAAAAATACTGTACTACTGTACTTTATATAGTGCTGTACAGTAAAGCACACAAAATCATAACCACTTGTAGAGGATGCATACATGTGACAATGTACTCCAGACACGTGTACTGTGATTGGACATGTAAAAGCACATTTGCATCTTTGAAAATTAGCAACTTGAAGATTTGTGTGTAAGGGACTTGGTGTCAAAACAATGTAGCTGAATTGTATTCTGCACTTGTGTAGAAAGAGAAACTTGTAAGGAATGAACTTAGTTATTTAGCTGAGGAGATTTTGAAGCAAATTGTTGAAAGTGCATTTTGGTTTACTCTTGCTGTTTGTTCTGAAATGTGAGATGAAAAAGGTACATTGAGAATTGTTAAACAAAAAGAAACAAGGACTTGATAATTGTGGATATTCTTAACACATCCCGAATGCAGAAATATGCTAAAATTAGGAGATTCATTGTTAGAAAAGCATGCTGCAGAGAGAACGTCAAGGGTGTGGCTGGACAACGTTTTCTCTAGTGCTAAAGAAATTTGGCATATAATTCACAGATCTCCTCAACCAGAAATAGATATGGGATTTTCCAGGAGGAACTTGTGGAGAACCCTCTTGTCTAATTGAGTGAACCCATTACAAACATCAGAAACCTATGATTTTTAAAAAGTGTCACACTATCATAAACACTATCATCTTGTACTAAAAGAGACAAAAATACCAGGAATAAAGGGATATTGTCAGACTCCTAAAATTCTCCAGATGAGAAACAGTCTAATAAAACTACTCAGTTACAAACACATGCTATTCTTTAGGAAAAAAATGAAGACTAAACATCAAGAACAGAAACTTCAATTTAGAAACGAAAGCTATGGGACCAGCGGGCAGACCATGAGTCAAGAAAGTGGATTACTCCTAGGCCTGGAAACCTAATGGAATTCTCCCTACTGGGTTTTGGAATGGCTTGAGACCAGTGATTTGCTCATTCCTTCCATTTTCTCTCCTTTGGAATCAAAATGCTCTGACTCTTAATACTATGCTTATACTATCATTGCATTTTGAAAAAGGTGACTTTTTTTTTAGTTTTACAGGTTCACATGTGGAGAGGAATTTTATGCCAAGATGAATCATACTCAGAGTCTCACCCATAATTTATTTTTATGATTTTAATGAAGAGATTTGGGACTTGTGATCTGATGATATTTAGATGAGATTTTAGACATAAATTGATGCTGTAAAGGTTGAGATTTGGGGATATGTTGAAATGCACAAGGAATGTATGATCTCTGAGGATCAGAGGGCAGACTGTTGTAAGTAGAAAAATATCCCCCCACCACAATATCCACATCCAAATTTTTGTCAACTTGCGAATGTTACCATATATAGCAAAAATTGTCACCTTATAAAGCAAAAATAAAAGTCTTTGCATATGTAATTAAATTTAGGATTTGAGATTGAGATATAATGCTGAATTATCCAGGTGGGTCCTAAATGCAATTTTATGCATCTACAAAGAGAGACAAAGGGAAATTTTGCACTTAGACAAATGGTGATATGAAGACAAAGCAGATAAATATTTTAAGATGCTGGCCTTAAAGTTTGGAAAAATGCAATCACTCATCATATTAAGAACCAGAAAGATCTCAATATGAATAAAAATGGCAAACAATAGATCATAACATCAAACAAACATAGATATCTGAATTATCTGACAGATATTTTAAAACATACATGATAGAAAAAAATGTGTCAAAAGTCAATGATAAACATGCATGAAACAAATGGGGAAAAAGTCTCAGAAAAGAAATAGAAAGTCTAAATTAATCAACAGAAAACTTGAAAATGGACCAAGTGGGAAAACTGAAAATAATGATAATAAAATAAAAAAAGCTCATTGGATAGGCTCAACAGCAGAAAAGAAAGGATAGAGGAAATGATTAGAGAACTAAAATATAGAAAAAGAGTCAGCAGGTAATTTCTATTGTGGAGAAAAGGTACAGCCAAGAAACAGCCCTGTGCTGACTCTCAGCAGACACGCCCTCAGGTCAGCCAGGCAACTGTGTGCCCACATCCCGGACCTGAGAAATCCTGGTGGGCCACCTCCAGGAGGCATGCCCCCAGGCCAGACAAGTCACCATGTGCCTATGCTCCCAGCCAGAGTAACAATCCTGTGGTCTCAATCCCAGCAAGCCAGACTCCAAGTTGCTGGCCCATTATGTGCACCTCTGACCTGAGAAGCATCCTAGTGAGCCCATTCTTGGCAAAACTGCACAACCATTGCCACAAACTGTCTCAGTCTAAGCCACAGAGAAACAAAAAATGTCACCACGGTGTATTAGAAATGAAAAACTAAAAAACGCTGATACTACTGTGTTCACCTAGAACCAAGGCCAATACAATGGCATGAAATGAGAAATCAATAACAAGAAAAATCTTGGAGAATTCAAAAATATGTAGAAATTAAGGGACCTATGAGTCTCAAAAGAAACAAAAAAGGAAATAAAGAAAATATTTTCAGACTAATTCCAATAGACACACAACATACCCAAGCTTATGCAATTCAGCAAAATCAGTCCTAAGATGGAAATTTATAGAAATAAATGCTTATATATATAAAAGAAAGATCTCAAATAAGCAATCTAACATGATACCTTAAGGAACCAGAAAATGAAGAACAAACTAAGCCCAAAGTTAGCAGAAAGACGGAAATAAAAAAGATCAGAGCAGAAATAAATTAAATAAAGACTTAAAAAAAGTTTTAAAATGCCGGGCTCGGTGGCTCAACCTGTAATCCCGCGCTTTGGGAGGCTGAGGTGAGTGGATTGCCTGAGCCCATGGGTTCGAGACCCGCCTGGGCAACTTGGTGAAACCTTATCTCTACAATAAATAAATAAATAAAAATTAGCCAGGTGTGGTAGCATGCGCCTGTAGTTCCAGCTACTTGGGAGGCTGAGGTGGAAGATCGCCGGAGCCCAGCAGGTCGAGACTGCAGTGACCGGGAGTGGCCACTGCACTCCAGTCTGGGTGACAGAGTGAGACTCCAACTCAAAAAAAAAAAAAAAGTAAAAAAAACAATAAAACTAAGAGTTGGATGTTTTTTCAAATAAATAAACAGAATCAATATACCTTAAGTTAGAATAACTAGGAAAAAGGAAGAAAAACTCAAAGAAAAAAATCAGAAATGATGGTGGAGACATTATGACAGAAATAACAAGAATCATAAAGTACCATGAACAAGTATATGCCAAAAGTTTGTATAAACTAGAAGAAATTGATAAATTCCTAGAAAAATACAACCTACCAAACCTACCATGGCTGAATCATTAAAAAAAAAAAAAAAAGTAAGGCCATTGCTTTACAAAACTCTGGTGTGGCCATGTTTTCTAAGCTTTGATCCCCTCTCCTACCTTGGAGAGGTGAATCTCCTCTCTCTCTCTTGTTCTTTCTAATTTACTTTCTAAATAAACTATATTTTCCAATCTAAAAATAGAGAAGGCTAATAACTATTAAGGAGATTGAATCAGTAATAAAAAGTTTTTCATCAAAGAAAAGTCCAAGACTGCATGACTTCACAGCTGAATTCTACCAAACATTTAAATAACTAATATCAATCCTTCTCAAACTCTTCCAAAAAATTGAAGAAGTAATACTTCTAAACTAATTTTACAAGGTCACAGTACCATAATACGAAAGCAAGACAATGATACTATAAATAAAGAAAACTACATGCCAATATTTCTGATGAATATAGATGCAAAAATCCTTAACAAAATACTAGCACACCAAAATCTACTACACATTAAAAGAATTACCATGATCAAGTAGGATTTATCTCTGAGATGCAACAATGTGTTAATACATACAAATCAACAAATGTGATTCACCATAATTAACGTAATGAAGGATAAAAACCGTATGATCATCTCATTAGATGCACAAAAAGCAAAATTCAACACCCTTTCATGGTAAAACTCTTAACAGAATAGGTATACAGGGAATTTACCCGAACACAATAAAAGCCATGTACAACAACCCCCTAGTTAACATCATACTCGATGTTAAATAATTTAAAGCTTTTCTTTTAAGATCAGAGACAAAACAAGGATGCCCACTTTTATCACTTATTTTCAACATAGTTCTGAAAGTCCTAGCCAGAGAAATATAGCAAGAGAAAGAAATTTTAAAAACATCCTGATAGGAAAGGAAGAAGTGAAATTGTCTGTGCTGACACATAATCTTATATATAGAAGACCCTAAAGCAGGCATGTCCAACCTGTGGCACATGGGCTGCATGCGACCCAGGACAGTTAGTAATGCAGACCCACAAAATTAATTAACATCATGTGTTTTTTTCCTTCATGAACCCATGCATAGTTCCATTTTTGAAGTTCACAATCACACCTTACTCATGACATAGCTTTTTGGTAGCACATACATTTGTGAGCAGCAGTTTTCAATTATGGAGCACATGAAGAGCAAAATTCGAAAAAACATTTCTGATGAGCACCATGAGAATTCACTAAGAATTGCAACCTATTTCATCAAACCAGACATTGACAGATTAGTTTTACAAAAGCAAGGTCAAATTTGCCACTAGTTTTATATTGTTCTGATTTTTCTAACCTTTATAATAAAAATATAAAAAAAGAAGTCTTATTATGTGTATACACTCGCTATATTATGTAATTGGTATGCAGCTTAAGACAACGTCTCTTTACTTGATGCGGTCCAGGGAAGCTAAAATGTTACTTGATATGGCCCAGAGAACCCAAAAGGGTGGACACCCCTGCCCTAAAGAATCCAACAGAAAAACTGTTAAAACTAATAATCAAGCCAGTAAAGTTGTAGGATACAAAATCATCATACAAAAATCATAGTGTTCCTATACACTAATAATGAGCTATCTAAAAGGGAAAGTACAAAAACCATACTATTTACAATAGCAATAACAACATCAAAATATTTAGGCATAAATTTAAGAAGGTAAAAGTGTTGTATTCAAAACTATAAAATGCTGATAAAATAAATTAAGGAAAACACAAAGAAGACATACAAGCAGCCAACAGACACACGAAAAAATGCTCGACCTCACTAATCATCAGAGAAATGCAAATCAAAACCACATTGAAATACAACCTATCTCCAGTAAGAATGACTATCACTAATAAAATAAAAAAACAACAGATGCTGGTGAAGATGTGGAGAAAAGGGAAAGCTTCTACACTGTTGGTGGGAATGCAAACTAGTTCAACATCTATGGAAAGTAGTGTGGTGATTCCTAAAATAACTAGAAATGAAATATCATCCAGCAATCCCCCTTCTGGGCATATACCTGGAGGAATTTGCATCACTCTACAAAAAAGACACCTGTGCACACATGTTTATTGCAGCACTAGTCATAATAGCAAAAACATGGAACCAACCATGCTGCCCATCAAAACTGGACTGGATTTTTAAAATGTGGTACATATGCGTGATGAAATATTATGCAGCCATAAAGAACAAAATTATGGACTTTTCAGCAACTTGGATGGATTTAGAGTCCATCATACTCAGTGATCTATCACAGAAACAAAGAACTGAGAACCACATGTTCTCACTTATAAGTGGACCCTGAACATTTACCATAATGCAATAAGAAAGGAATTGGCAGTAGTAAGACACTGCCAGGGGAGGGAGGGGGCACATAACATCAACAAGGGTACCTGGTCTAAACCAGGTGAAGTGGGGACCAAAGGGAGGCCCAAACTTTACCTGTATGATGAACACTTGTATACCTAATTCCAAATTGTACCCCACATCTTTAAAATAAAAAAAATTAAACAAAAGAAAAGATAAAGAAATTGAAAAATATATCATGTTCATGGGTTGGAAGAATTAATACTGTTAAGATGTCCATATCACCCAAAGTGATCTACAGATTCAACACAAACCTATCATAATGACAAGGATATTTTTCTCAGAAATACAATTTTAAAAATTCAAAATTTGTATGAAACCCCAAAGACACCAAGTAACAAAAACAATCTTGAGCAAAAAGAATAAAGTGGGAGGCATTGCGATACATGGTTTCAATATATATTATAAAGCAATTGTAATCAAACCAGTATGGCACTGGCATGAAAACAGACTCACTGACAAATGTTAAAAGTGTAGAAAGAAAGAAATCCAAGCATTTATGGTCAATTGATTTTTGATAAAAGTGCCAAGAACATACAATTGGGAAAGTACAGTCTGACCAATAAATGGTACTAAGAAAACTGATTATCCACATGCAGAAGGATTAAATTACACTCTTATACTATGCACACATTATGCATAAATATCAACTCAAAATGGATTAAAGACTTAAATGTAAGACCTGGAAAGGTTAAACTACTTGGAAAAAAACCATAAGGGTAAAGCTTCATTACATTGGTCTGGGCAAGGATTTTTTGGATATCAGCCCAAAAGTT
>CAUYQG010272558.1:0-13181 GCA_963574415.1 Tarsius wallacei
AAAATCATCCACCATGACCAAGTAGGCTTCACCCCCAGGATGCAGGGCTGGTTCAACAGTCGCAAGACCATAAATGTCATTAAATACATCAACAGATGTAAAAACAAGAACCACATGATTATCTCATTAGATGCAGAAAAAGCTTTTGATAAAATCAGCATCCCTTCTTGATAAAAACCCTCAAACACCTAGGTATAGAAGGAACATACCTCAAAATAGTAAGCGCCATCTATGACAAACCCACAGCTATCATATTGCTAAATGGACAGAAACTAGAAACGTTTCCTGTGAAAACTGGAACAAGACAAGGCTGGCATTGGTACAAGAACAGGCACATAGACCAATGGAACAAGATAGAGATTCCAGAAGCAAAGCCTCAATTTCTCAACCAACTCATCTTTGACAAAGCCTCCAACAACAACCACTGGGGAGAGGAGAACCTATTCAGTAAATGGTGCTGGAAAAACTGGCTGACCACATGCGGAAAATTGAAACAGGACCCCTACCTATCACCATACACAAAAATTAACTCTAAATGGGTGAAAGACCTAGACATAAAACTTCAAATGATTAGAATCTTAGAAAGCGCAGGAGACACCCTTATGGAAATTGGAACTGGCAACCAATTCCTATTCAGAACCCTAAAGGCCAATACCTTAAGAAATAAGATAGGCAAGTGGGACCTCATCAAACTAACGAGCTTCTACAAAGCAAAAGAAACCATCAAGAGAGCCCACAGAATGGGAAAAAATATTTGCCAACTGTATATCTGACAAAGGCATAACATCTAAGATCTACAAGGAACTCAAACACTCTGAAAGGAAAAAAACAAACAGCCCCTTTAAAAAGTGGGCAAAAGACATGAATAGACACTTCTCAGAAGAAAATATACGGGCAGCCAACAGACACATGAAAAAGTGTTCAGCCTCACTCATTATCAGAACCACATTGAGATACCACCTAACCCCAGTAAGAATGGTCATGATTAATAAAACAAACAACATCAGACACTGGTGAGAATGTAGAGAAAAAGGAACACTTCTACACTGCTAGTGGGAATGCAGACTAGTACAACCACTTTGGAAGACAGTGTGGCAATTTCTGTACGAACTAGAAATTGACCTTCCATATGACCCAGCAATTCCACTATTGGGAATATACCCAGAGGAACTCAGAGTATTGTATGAAAAAGATACCTGCACACGTATGTTTGTTGCAGCTCTATTCACAATAACAAAAACATGTAACAAACTGTGTTGCCCATCGAAGCTGGACTGGATTAAAAAATGTGGTACATATATACAATGGAATATTATGTAGCCATAAAGAAGGACAAATATATGGACTTTGCAGCAACTTGGTTGGATTTGGAGTTGATCATACTCAGTCATCTATCACAGAAACAAAGAACTGAGTTCCATATGTTCTTACTCATAAGCTGACCTTGAACAATTATAATGCTATAAGAAAGCAATTGGCAGTAGTGGAATACTTTCAGGGGAGGGGAGGTGGGATTGGCAGTTGAGGGAAACTGCTAGGGGAAGGAGAGGCATACCTCATCAACAAGGGTACCTGCATGATCAATGTTTATATACGTAACCCTGAATTGACCCCACATCTTTATAAATAAATTTTTTTAAAAAACTATAGCACAATTCTATTCACAATAGCTACAAAAAATTGAAATACTTAGGCATCTTCCTAACCAGAGAAGGGAAAGACCTTTACAATGAGAACTACAAAACACAGTTCAAAGAAATCCAAGAAGACACAAACAAATGGAAAATATTCCATGCTCATGGATTGGAAGAATCAACATTGTTAAGATGTCCATCTTACCAAAGGCAGTCTACAGATTCAATGCAATACCCATTAAATTACCAACATCTTTCTTCTCAGACCTGGAAATGACAATACAGAAATTCATATGGAAACATAAATGACCATGAATAGTCAAAACAATCCTTAACAAAAGAAACAAAGCAGGAGGTACCAGACTTCCAGACTTCAAACTTTACTATAAGGCTATAATAATCAAGAATAGGCATATGGACCAATGGAACAGGGTAGAGATTCCGGAAGCAAAGCCTCAATTTCTCAACCTACTCGTCTTTGACAAAGCCTCCAACAACAACCACTGGGAAGAAGAGAACCTATTCACTAAATGGTACTGGGAAAAATGGCTGATCACCAGCTGAAGATTGAAACAGGACCCCTCCCAATCACCACACACAAAAATTAACTCTAAATGGATCAAAGACCTAAATATAAAACCTTAAGCTATAAGAATCTTAGAAAATGCAGGAGATACCCTTATGGAAATTGGAAATGGCAACCAATTCCTGATCAAAACCCCAAGTGCCCATACCATAAGAGATAAGATAGACAAGTGGGACCTCATCAAACTGACAAGCTTCTGCAAAGCAAAAGAAACCATCAAGAGAGTGGGGAGACAGTCCACAGAATGGGAAAAAAATATTTGCCAACTGTGTATCTGACAAAGGCCTAACATCTAGGATTTACAAGGAACTCAAACATGCCAAAAGTAAAAAAAAAAAAACAAAAAAACAGCCCCATTAAAAAGTGGACAAAAGACATGAATACACACTTCTCAAAAGAAGATATACGGGCAGCTAACAGACCTGAAAAAGTGCTCAACCTCACTCATCATCAGAGAAATGCAAATCATTTTCACATTGAGATACCACCTAACCTCAGTAAGAATGGCCATCATTAATAAAACAACAACAGATGCTGGCAAGGATGCAGAGAAATAGGAATGCTTCTACACTGCTAGTGGGAATGCAAACTAGTGCAACCTCTTTGGAAGACAGTGTGATGATTTCTGAAAAAACTAGAAGTTGACCTTCCATATTATCCCGCAATCCCTCTACTGGGAATATACCCAGACAAACTCAAGTCATTCTACCAAAAAGATACCTGCACACGCATGTTTATTGCAGTTCTATTCACAAAAGCAAAAACATGGAACCAACCATGCTGTTCATTGAAGCAGGACTGGACAAAAAAATGTGGTACATATACGCAGTGGAATATTATGCAGCCATAAAGAAGAACAAACATGGACTTCACAGCAACTTGGATGGATTTAGAGCTGATCATACTCAGTGATCTGTCACAGAAACAAAGAACAGAGTACTCTAAGTTCTCACTCATAAGTGGACCTTGAACAATTATCATATTATTGTAAGAAAGGAATTGGCAGTAGTGGGAAACTGCCAGGGGAGTAGGGGGTGGGATTGACAGTAGAGGGAGACTGCCAGAGAAGGGAGGGGCACACCTCATCAACAGGGATACCTGCATAATGAACATTTGTATACCTAACCCTGAATTGTACCCCACATCTTTAAAATAAAGAAAAAAAAAAACCTAATTGTTGTCAAGGGTAGTTATTTCTTACAGGACATCTTTTGAAGTTTATAAACAGTTTTCTTGATGAATTTTAATCAAATCAAACTTTGATTTATCTTTTCCCAACTTTTTTATTGTGAAAATTTTAAACATAGAAAGTTAGTAAAATGCTATAATAAAATATTGTTATTTTTACTTTAACTTTTTTAATGAAAAGGGGTTCATAAGTATAAATTTTCTTGTAATAAAAGATGTACATGCTTAAATTAATCAGTAAACAGAAATCTGGCTTAATGAAATAAAGATAATTACATTTTAAAAAATTTATAGACAATAGCACACTGAGAAGAGTGTTGTTAGTGCAGTGGCACTAACACAGCTAGCTCACTACAGCCTTGACCTCCTGGGTTCAGACAGTCCTTCTACCTTGACAAAACAGCAAGAAGCAGAGATTTTGCCAGTTGGAACCAAGGAAGAAAAACCCAGATAGGTTCTGCTGTCCACTGTAACTCAAATTTAGGCAGTGCCTCATCTATAACCTGGCCACCATAAGCTCCCATTTTGATTGGTGCACTCCAGTGAATTTTGAGTGCCCAGAAATAATACAAGTTAATATCCAGTGTCTAGTAATCACTGAAAAATCAAGGTATTTTCTTTTTCCCCGTGCACAGTCACAATAGTAAGTCACCTTTTGGGAAATTTTACATTATAAGCTTGTGACTGCTATGGCATTCTTCTTCAAGAGAACCTAGGCCAGGCACGGTGGCTTACACCTGTATTCCCAGGACTTTGGGAGACTGAAGCAGGAAGATTGCTTGAGCTCAGGAGTTCGAGACTAGCCTGGCCAACATAGCGAGGCCTTTTGTCTCTATAAATAAAAAACAAAAAATTAGTCAAGCATGGTGGTATGTACCTATAGTTCCATCTCCTCAGGAAGCTGAGGTAGAAGGACTGTCTGAACCCAGGAGGTCAAGGCTGTAGTGAGCTAGCTGTGTTAGTGCCACTGCACTCCAGCCTGGATGACAGAGTGAGACCTTGACTCACTTAAAAAAAAGAGAGAGAGAGGAAGAACTTGGTCTCCCCTTCAATCAATGGGTTCTAGCCCTGTGAACTGGCTTATGTCTAAAAACTAGCTTAAAAATCCACCACTCTTCAGGGTAACTCAAGTTAGGTTTTTAGCCACTAGATTCAAGTATTTCCTGTTTTATAAATTAAGCAACATTTCAACAGGCTGCTCATCTCTTTTATTCCTGGTGACGACATGGTCGATTAGTCACTGCCAAAAATGTCTGCAGGTCAAAATAGTCTGATTACCTTTCTAGTAATCAGAACGTGCTATCCTTTGCAGCAAATATGCTTGTCTAATCTTTGGCACTTAAGTACTGTCTCTTGGCCTCTACTCTTCCAAGTAGAGAGTCATCTATTGAATTCAGGAAACCCATCACGATGGTGGTATTGCCCACCATCATACTGACTTAGAGACAGAGCCACCACAGTGCTCTTCAGGGCGTGGGTATGTCCCTCACTAAAGTGTTTCTCAGTGCTTTTGAAGGGAAAGTTCACTGGTCTTCAGAGGAGACCGCTGGAGGGGGCGGGGAGGAAACGGGACCCAAGTCACAAATTTACCCCATCATCCCTGTTCCAAGTCTTTGGAGTCCTAAACCTTTAAATTTCTTCATGTACATCAAGAGTCATCAAACTTGTTCTGTAAAAGGACAGAGTGTAAATATTCCAGGCTTTGTGAGCCACGAGGCAAAACTGAAGAGGTTCTGTCACAGGGAAGACTAGAATTGCCATATCTAGAAAAGACTAAACACCATATCAAAGGAAAACACAGAATAGCATCAATGTTCAACTTCCAAAACTGTGTTTTATAACCCAAAATGAGAGATTTTATAAATTCAAAATCTGTTTCTTTCATATTAAAAGCAATGCTTTGGGTTCTGAAAATAGGGTTTTTTAGAAAACAACGTGTAAAGAAGATAGAATATAATGTAAGTCCCACCAGAGATATTAGAGTCTATTAAGGAAAAATTCAGGGGCAGTAGCGGGGAAGGTGTTCAAGGAGATGACTCTTCCCAAGCCCTGGACTTCAGCTAAAGGGAAAAGAGATTCCCAAATGGATTCAGAAAGAATCAAAACTTATCAGGGTAGCTGTTCTCCCCTTCTCACTGTAGCTTGACAGAGAGGTATTAGTCCAAGATCAATTAGCAGGGAGTAACTAAGAGTGGCCTGAGATGGCACCTTGATTCACCACAGCTGCTTGTGGTTTCCAAGTGCTAAGAGAGGCGGGAATTGTAGAGATGACGAGAGGGATGCTGCACACCTAGAGATCCGGAGATAAGACAGGGCACATCATGACCGGTACAATTGGGAGGAACCATGGACTTGAACAGAGAGCACTTACACAGTAGTCAGAAATCAAGGAGGTATAAATACGCCTCTACAGGACTAGACCAGAACAATTGATTCCACTTCAGTAGAGACCAGTATGCAACAGAAAAAGGGCAAATCAGTTCAATAGAGAGGCCATCATGAGCAAATGAAAGCCACACGCACACGCACACGTACACACACACACACACACACACACACACACACACACAGACACATATACACACAAAACCCTAAACACTTTCTAGAAATAGAGGAAGTAGAGGAGAAGCCTTTGATAGATAAAAGAAACAGTCTTTCAGAGGTTTGAACTTTGAGTTAATTGACTATTTCCTCAAAAGCAGTAATTCTGGACTGAAGAGACTAAACCTTCAATATGGCAAGGTTAAGTGTACTGATCCTCTACACATCCCAGATCCACTATTCACAGAACTCCAAAGATAGATCATTACCCCACACAAAAAGATATTACTTGTTTTGGTCCATTTTGTTTGTAAAGTGTAACTTTTTTTTTTTTTGAGTTGGAGTCTCACTCTGTCGCCCAGACTGGAGTGCAGTGGCACGCTCCCGGCCACCGCAGCCTCGACCTGCTGGGCTCCAGCGATCCTTCCGCCTCAGCTTTCCAGGTAACTGGAACTACAGGCATGCGCTACCACACCCGGCTAATTTTTTGATTTATTGTAGAGATGAGGGCTCGCCAAGTTGCCCAGGTGAACCCACGGGCTCTAGGCAATCCACTCACCTCAGCCTCCCAAAGTGCTGGGATTACAGGCTGAGCCATCAAGCCAGGCTCGTAAAGTGTAACTTTTAATACAATGGCCCAGTGGGCTCAGGTGTTGCTATCCCATGGATTAAAGTGATGGGAATTATTGTCCTGGCAAAATCTAAAATCATTCTCAGGTGGGTTTTTCTTAACCCACATCCCCTTTTGACAAATACTCCCGTCAGTCAAGTAGAATTTGTTAAATTTTGTCTACAGTTTCAATGTGCAAAAAAATTGGAGGTTTGTTTTCTTTTTCTATTTTCAACTCTTTTCTGACTTCACCTTATGTGAGTATCTTATCCTTCTTTAAAACAACCTTCACTGCACTATTTTTCCCTCCTATTAAGCATGCCATTTCTTTCTTGTCTTCTTGGTTAAGGATTCTGAAAAAACCCCACCATGGCCATATTTTCTTTATCATCAGTTCTGTCTATAATCCCTTGAATTTAAAATTCTGTTCCCACAACTCTCAACTGCACTGTTATGGGTGGTTCCCACACTTCTTATCTCTTTCCTGTGAATCTATCTTTTATACTACAGTGAAATAAATCCTCCCAAAAGATCCATTTCATATGAACTCCCCTGTTTAGAGAAAAATTTCTAAGAGCCTCTACATTTACTTAGCTGCATTATATGGAATAGGATTTCTCAACCCTGGTTGCACGTTAAAGTCTCTAAGAAACTTGAAAAAACATATATTCCTGAGTTCTATAACCATGCAGGTAAATCAGAATCTCTCAGAGTGGAGCTCAGCTATCAATACATTTTACCAGCTCTTCAAGTTGTTCTAATGTTCACCCAAGGTTGAGAATCATTAACCTAGAAATAGATCAGTCACACTTGGGACAGATTGACCTAGGCTGAGAGCAATTGTGCAGCATGATCACCTGGGTGAGCTTCTAAGTATTACTGATCTTCAGACCTGCTGGATTAAAATCTCTGATGGAAGGTGCTGAAACCTTTTTTTTTTTTGAGTTGGAATCTCACTCTGTCACCCAGACTGGAGTGCATTGGCATGCTCACAGTCATCGCAGCCTCGACCTGCTGGGTTCAGGAGATCCTTCTGCCACAGTCTTCCAAGTAGCTGGAACTACAAGAGTGTGCCACCTTGCCAGGCTAATATTTTGATTTATTGTAGAGACAAGGTCTCACCAGGTTGCCCAGGCTGATCTCGAACCAAGGCAATCCTCCTCTCGCCTTGACCTCCCAAAGTGCTGGGATTACAGACTTGAGCCACTGTACCTGGCCCAAAATTTATCAATTCTATAGACAAATCTGATCTTCATTCTAATTTGTCAAAAGGGTTTTGTGGTCCATCATGTCCTGCTACTTCTCTAGATTGGGACTCCCCACTCAAAGCACTATCCACGTCATCTTCCCCCTTGTGTGTCTAATAGTTATAAACTAACTTGTGACACTTGTCATTCTGCACTCACGCTACTTTCGGATTGACTTATGGAAAACAGCAGAGTAATTTCCCCAGTGTGAAAAGAATGACAGTAGGATTGAAAAAGAGTTTAAACAAAACATATAATACTATCATAATCCAGTTGCTATCAAATATTAGTAAAGATATACCATCTTACAATTAGTCACACACTATTTTGTCCGTATCATTGTTTAACTCAACATGGCAACTTCTATAAGTCTGATTATTTGACTGATGACTTAGCAAATGTGTTAGGCTGAGCTTAAAGTTTCAAGTTTTGACATATCTTCATCTGAATATGTGAATTAGTAAAAATTAATTAGCATGTATTATTATCAAAAGGTAAGCACTGAGACAATTTTCCGTCAACATCTCACATCTGCATCTCTTGTGAGCAGAGGCACTGACCACTGAATGTCCTCTGTTCCAGATCATCTTTTTAAGGATATTGTACAATGAACATCCCTGATTCTGTATAGTCCTATTCACATCATTCTATGGTAATAAAGGAGAGGGGAACTAATGCCAAAATATTTGTATTCTAGCTATTGTTATTGCTACTAGTAATAAATTTCCATCATCTCTGATCCAGAAGTCTTATGTCTTCTGACAGCAGCCATGAGACTAGCTTGTTAGCCTGCAAGTAGAACAAAACTTCAGACACTTCAAACTTCTGGTGAAATAAACTTCTAAAGTTGCTATATTGGTTTCTAATATATTAGGATGAATCACTACACTGTTTCATAAATGAAAGTTACATCCAATGTGACCAAATGCGCCATTGTAATCAAAGTGGGCTTTCCCATAAAGTAGTTTTAAAGCAGAGCTTAATTGTCAGTTAAGAGCAGTTAGAAGACATAGAGTTTCAATGTAATGTAAACTAAAGTTTAATACTAGAACAAACATTTCCATAGTTATGAGAGTGTATAAGAGCATTTTTGTTTGTTTTGAGACTAGGTCTCACTATGTTGCCCAGGACAGAGTACAGTGACTATTTACAGGAACAAAGCACATTACAGCCTCAAACTCCTTGTCTTAAGCAATTCTTATGCCTCAGTTTCCCCAGTAGCTTAGGTGGCAGATGCCACCTAAGAAAATATTATATATTGGTCATATCATTTACTTATGTAGCATATCTTGAAAGGATCAATGCATTTCATTCATTTTCAAATAATGGGGGTATACTAGAAACTTTTCTTTTAAAGGCAAAAATGAAACAAGGAAAACCACTGTCACCACTATTTCACATTATATGGGAGGTAGTAGTTGTAATGCCATGAAGAAAGAGAAAGGATTTTGGAAAGTATCATAATTGCTTTCTCTTGCTTAATAACATAAAAATCATATCATATGAGATGATGTACACCTGGACATGCCAAGAAAATGAATAGAAAAACAGCAACAAACAATAAGATAATAAAGTAGAAGAATATAAGATTAATATACAGAAGTTAATAGACTATCAAAACAGCCACCAATTAAATGATATAATGGAAACTAAGATATCATTTACTATAGCAACAAAAAATATGAAAGGCTAGAAATATACTTAATAAAAGGTTGATCTCATAGAAGTAGAGAGTAGAATAGTGATTACTAGAGACTAAGAAAGATAGGAGAAAGAGGAGAGGAGGAGAGGTTGTTCAGTGAGTACAAAGTTACAGCTAGACAGGAATAAGTTATAGTGTTCCATTGCACAGTATGCTGATTATAGTTAATATTATATACCTCATAATAGCTAAAGAGAGGACTTTGAATGTTCTCATCACAAAGAAATGATAAATGTCTGAGGTGATGGATATGCCAATTATCCTAATTTTATCATTACGCATTGTATACATGTATCAAAACATCACACTCTACTGCATAAATATATACACTTACTATGTGTCAATTAAAAATAAACTAAAATTTTTAAAAAGTAAAAGCCTCTATGAGAAAACTCACCCAACATGCCTACTACAGCCTTACTCAGGATGTTTGTGGTTGGAACTTGACCAACAGAGCAAGAACTACCTTAGAGACTCGCTAAATGTGTATCATCACACATTGTATACATGTATCAAAACATCACACTCTACTGCATAAATATGTATGTGTTTTGATACATGTATACAATGTGTAAAAGTCTTCTTAAAAAGACACAAATATAGACTTGAACAAATAGAAGACATTTTTCTGGAGAGATCTTATGAGGAAACAAATTCGATATAAAAGACATCAGTCTGTTATCAGGATTCTGTGTCTGTTACCAGTGCTCTGTGCCAGGTTCTTGACTTTGCCCTTGCCACAGAAAAGAATTTCAGAGCAAGTCAAAAGTAGCAAAGCAAGTTGCAAGTTTGTTAAAAGTGAAAACACTCGTGCAGGCAAACACAACGAAGTGTCATGTTGAGCATCTTTGGCTTATGATTTGGGGAGATACAATAATGAAGGCATGCAATACTCTATTAAAGCGGTGGATTTTTCCCAGAAATGGGTGGGCAACTCCTGGAATTGGAGTGCCACCCAATTTATTACTACAAATGAGCAGGGACAGAACTCTTATGGTGCTGGAGGACGTGTTATTTAGTATTCTAATGAGCATAAAATGAAGGTAAAAGTGAGTCATGGTTATCTTAGGGTAACCTCGGCTATTGATGCACATGTTTTAGTGAGTCTCTAAGGTAGTTCTTGCTCTGATGGTCAAGTTCCAACCACAAACATCCTGAGTAAGGCTGTAGTAGGCATGTTGGGTGAGAGTTATTCTAACAGGGTTTTTTTGTTTTGTTTTTACCTTTCTGGCAGCCTTGAAATTGGGGCAGATTTGTAAGAGTTTTCACTGGTGTCTGACTTTTCCTACAGCCTCCTACATCCTGATATTTTCCTACTCTAGCCTGCCTACTCTACCAAGTTCTCTCTGTGTTAATTCACAAATTTAGGTGATTTCAGTTAAATCATCAACATCTTTTTCCCTAGAGCTATTAAAATTGATTCCTAAGTCTATATGGAAAAGTAGGCAAGCAAAAAATAGGACACGGAACCCCTGAAATGTAGAAACCGTGAGTAGTGAGGAGGTGGGAGGAGGGAGGAAAAAGAGCTAGCTCTACCAAATATTAAAACATTATCAAACCTCAAAAAATAACATAGCACTGGTATATGAGTAGTCAGATAGACTGAAACAAAATTGAATGTCCAGAAATAGAAAAAGTACACATGAAAAGTATAGCACAGTAGTCTACATATTAAATGGTTAAGAAATACATAAATACTATGGCTTTTTGTGTTTTTGGAGGGGAGGTATGTAGTCTCACTCCGTCGCCCAGGCTGCAGTGCAGTGGCACACTCATGGCCACCAACATCGACCTCCTGGACTCCGAGGCTCCTTCCGCCTCAGCCTTCCAAGTAGCGGTAACTACAGGCGCGCGCGCTACCATGTCCGGCTCATTTTTGATTTATTGTAGAGACGAGGTCTCGCCAAGTTGCCTGGGCTGGTCTCGAGTCCGCGGGCTCAGGCAATCCACTCGCCTCAGCCTCCCAAAGTGCTGGTATTACAGGCTGAGCCACTGAGCCCGGCCAGTACTAATTTTTAATGGCACTTAACCATAAAAAAGTCCTGAAGTTTGCTTGAGGAAGTGTAAATAGGAAGAGTTGCAACTTGTGAGTTACTAGAAAGTGGTAAAAGGAGAATTAGAACAGTTTGTGATGTTTCACAGGCTTAAATCTTGGGCCAGTTTTCTGCCTTTGAGATGTAAATCCTTCAAGATCTGCATTTTTAATTAGATGCCTGTTTCATCAAAACTGCAGTTTGATACAATATATAGCTAGTTCTTCAACTAAGATGTGTTTCACTGCTGGAAAAAAGGGTTTCTTTTTTAACCAAAAAAGTCAGACAATTGAAGGCTTTGAAAACTATATTGATATATAAAATCACTAAACCTTCTCAATTAAAAAAACAAACACATTCGGAATCTGACAGTAGCTATTTAAGTTCTTTGAATATAAATTACTTCTTTCTCCTTGATTAAGAAAAATTGTTATCAACACAGTTTTGTCTTCAATCCATATTCTACAATCTTTTCATTTCTTCTATTTCCTCAGAACTTATTCTAATTGACTTTGCATCACTTAAACTTGTTTCAACCATAGATGTTTCTTTTATTTTTGTGGCATTTCTGATTGTCCACAATGGGAACTTCTTTATGACTTTTGCTTGAGAAAAATCACATATTCTCATTTCTCTCAAAATCTTTACTATTGCAAGGCTTTACAAAATATTTACAGTTTTTCTTTTCATACACTGATTGGTATTTTTGAACCAGCACACTTAGACATGTTTGGGATGTTGAGTGAGTGTTGTTGTTTTTAACATAGAAAAGTTAACAAATGTGTGAAATAATAGCAAAGCACAGCCTTGTAGGCTAAGACATGTAGTGAACTGAGGTAGGTAACTGAGAACTTGGTAGAGTAGGCAGGCTAGAGTAGGAAAATATCAGGATGTAGGAGGCTGTAGGAAAAGTCACATAAACAAATGTAAAATTAGTGTTATGTTCAAACTTGTCCCTAATATATCAATTGCAGTGGAATAACTTGCCTTTTCAAAACAAATATTATAGCAGAACTGACTGCTCTTTCTAAATATGGAAAAAGATAAAATTGGGTCCTGTAGAATAAGAGGATCAAACATCTATTTTGATCAAATGCATCAAACATCTAAATGTAAAAAATAAAACTATACAAGTACTAGGAGACAAGTACAAGACTAGAATTTCTGTTTATCTTGGAGTCAAGAAAGTTTTCTAACCCTGACTCAAAATCCAGAAAAAATAAAACATTGGCAAATTTAATTATATCAAAATAAATGTTTCATTCTGACCAAAAAAATTACTGAGCCCGCGGGTTCGAGACCCGCCTGGGCAACTTGGTGAGACTTCATCTCTACAATAAACCAAAAAATTAGCCGGGTGTGGTAGCGCACGCCTGTAGTTCCAGCTCCTTGGAAGGCTGAGGCGGAAGGATCGCCAGAGCCCAGCAGGTCGAGGCTGCGGTGGCCGGGAGCGGCTACTGCACTCCAGTCTGGGCGACAGAGTGAGACTCCAACTCAAAAAAAAAAAAACAAAAAAAATTAAAACAACTGCAAAGTCAATGTAAAAGATAAACAGGAATAAAACCTTGCAATTTATCACAAGCAAAGGGCTTAACTACTTTTTAGATAGAGACATGAAAATCAAGTATGACAACACCATC
>CAUYQG010272571.1:0-24289 GCA_963574415.1 Tarsius wallacei
ATAATCTTTTTGCATAATTATTTTGATTCCTAACACTTCACTGTTGAAAGGGCACACACAAAAACTATGAGGAAAAATAAAGTTTGACCTATAAAGCTTTGGAAACCTCTACTTCAGAGAATGTTAAAGAGATAAAATTCACATTCTCTCCTCATCAAAGTGATGAAATGTAGAGGCAACGATAATATTTATTCACCCATATTTGGAGCCCAAACCATGCTAACAACATGCCACTGCACAATACAGTTCTCCTATCATGTAGTGTTTAAGCTTGCACCTGGTGCTGCCAATTTTGTAGCTGAGTAAATTTAGGCATATTTCTCTACTTTAGCTTTGTTGTCTATAAAATGGGAGCAGAAAATTTCATGTAAAGTACTCAGCATGTAGTAAGAAGTTTAAAATGCCAGGTGTCGTGACCGCTTTGAATTTCAGACCAGCTATTCCTCCACTCAAGTCCAAAATGTAGGTCCCTTCAAAGATCTCAACTTTCTTGTATCCCATCAACAGACCACTGTAATCATTCCTCTGCTAACCTCCTCCCACTGTTGTCTGTTGTTCTCATTCTGTTCCCTGTGCCCTGTGGAACCTCAGTTTCATTGTAAACAACAATCCTAAAACCTCAGGCATTGTGCCTGATAATTTTTCTACCTCAATTTCTTGTCTTCACTGGACTGTAGCTTTAGTCTAATGGCAATGCCTTCTGTTCAGCCATTCAAAGGAAAAGATGACCAGGGTTGGTTTTTTTGTGTGTTTTTTTTTTTGGTTTTTGAGTTTGTGTGTATGTGTGTGTGTGTGCACCTCATGATCAAAATGCCAAAAAGATGACCAAAGAATGAGGGAATTTTCAGCATTCTCTTTATTCTCTACTACCCCACTCTTTCACCTTCTTGTCTAAAAAAAAAAACAAATTTAAGACTGAAGTCATCAGGCTGTACCATTCTAATTGTTTACTTCTACCAGTCTTTTCCCTATGCTCACTAATTCATTCGCAAAGGAGAAAGAAGGAAGTAGACACTGGAAGCAGAAAGCAGAGTTTTCCTTCTCATCACCTCCAAAGGGTTGTAGTTTACAGTGTAGGGACCCTTAGGGATGCACAAAAAGAGAGAGAGAACTTCCTTCCAAAATGAGAAAAACAGGAAGAGATTCATTCATAAAGTCTTTTAAGCTAATAAATCTGAAATGTATTCTAAAATGATAAGGAGCTACTCAATGATTTTGAACATTGGAGAGAAATAATCAGATTTGAACTTCAGATCATTGTAGCAGGTATACTAGAAGCTATTGCTAGACTTGGACATGACGCTGTACCCAACCAGACTCGTTAAAGGGAGGATTTGAGACGTAATACAGAAGTAGATTAGCTAAGACTTGGGGAATGTTTAAGGTTTTAGGAGGAGGGTATCCTGAAGTGGCTTCCAGGTTTCTGCTTTGGCGACTGGGTAAATGTATTCACTGTTATAATTTGTCATAATTAGAATTCCAAATGCCTGTCATTGCTGGCATGAACTCTTATTTGCAGAGTACTGACTCTACAAAGAAATTTGAGGTCTGTGTGAAGCAAGAAAGGAGAGGTGAGCACAGACAATTAGTTGACTGCTGGAATTAGTTAGGTGTGAGCCCTTGTGGAACATTCAGTTAGGTATACAGAACTCAACACTCAGTGATCTCCTCTAGCTCAACTAGAAGAAAAAGGTCTAGAATCAAAAGGTCCTAAGTACAGTGAAAGTCATGAATTCAAGTCTTAAATCTATTCAACTGTAAATAGTATAAATAGACCATTGAACCAAAAACAAAAGGCCTGAGCAAATCAACATAAAGGAAAGAGACAGAGACAGAGGGGGGAGCCTAAGAATGATGAAACTTGGTAGACAGAAATTCGGAGGACAACCGCAGCCTCTGAAAGAGTTGAAAAGAAAGAAAATACCAGCACTGTAAAATGTTGCCAAAAATTCAGTTAGAATAAGCAAAGTTCAATTAGAATAAGCACAGAAATATGGATTCAGTCATAAAGAGGATGTCGGTTAATGCACCTAGGGATATTTCCACGGAGTAATAGAGTTTGGTTCCGGATTTAGGGCTGTTTAAATCTGCCGAAATGAGATCATGAGACCTCTTCTTCCCCAAGTTTGGTTGGGAGGGAAACGAGAGAGAAGTCTTTTTCTTATTATGTGGAGGGACTGGAGGACACCTATTTATGGAGGAGTGAGAGAGAACAGTGAGGGATTCCAGGGGTAGAGGAGAGGAGGAGATGGCACGCAGCAAGGTCTCTCAAAGGTTGGGCAAGCTGGGATTCAGAGGAAAGGGAGAAGGATTACGTGAGACAGGAGGGAGAGCGCACCATCCCTGTCGCAGGAGGGAAGGTGGAAAGATAGGCACAGGCAGTGACAGGAAGCTATTGCTAAGGAAAAAAATTGAGGTAATTTTCTCCCGAAAGGCTCCGTGAAGTGGGAGTGAGAGTCATCTACTGAGTTACAGGGGAAGAGAGGTTGTGTTGAGAGTTTGAAAAGAAATCTAAATTTTGAAACAAAAGCGGGATAACAGAGCTGTCTAGGTTTATGTAAGAGGATTTTGAGGTTACCCTAAGGACCCACCTGAGATTAGAAATCACGGATTCATGACGGCTTTTTTTTTCTTCTTTTTCGGCAAGGCTGGTTGTCATTCAATATGAATCGTCTCGTGGCTGATGCTTCACGGTTGTTGACGTCTTGCCTTGATGCTAATCTTTCTGCCTTTCCTCTCTGCCTGGACCACTCCCCTTTGATGGAGCCCAGTGTCATGGGTCCGAGCGCTTCTTCATCACTGCTTCCAACGGGAATCCAGACCCCTATCTGGCCATGTCCACAGACCCCGCCTGTGCTTTCCTTGTTGGACTAACTTCACAAGACCTGACTTCCAAGGCACTTGACACTTTGATAACTGCAGACAAGGGTTTGCGTGGTAGCCAGTCTCCCAGTTCCAGTCCCACCTGGGGATCCAGATTTGAAAGAACAACCATTTTATAAATAAGTGATTCACTGAGCCCACGGGTTCGAGACCAGCCTGAGCAACTTGGAAAGAAAAAAAAACCAAATGATTCCAAACCCTGGTTTGGTGGAAGCCCAGGTTATCGCCAGATATCTCAGGGAATTTGTTGGAATTATTTTTCCTTCAAACACTGTTCAATTCCTCTTAATATGTTCACCTTGGGGAAAGGGATGGGTATGTTAAAGCAAAATTAAATTTTAATAGATAATCCAACTTCCAATAAAATTTAGCCCCTTTCTGGTAATACGACATTGTGAGTTACTTATTGAGTTATTCTTCACCCAGAAATACTGAGTGGTGCAGAGATTACAGCAGGCACAATGTGGTTTCGAGAAGGAAAATGTTACTAAGTTATATCCATTTAGTACCGTGTAATATTCCTGAAGAGTGGCCCTCCCCTCACATAACCTCCTGGAGCAGGATTAGACATTCTCCTTGAAGAGAAAAAGAGTGAACGGGAAGCCCACCAGAATTATCGAGAATGTTGAGGTTGTCTGTAAATAGGAAAGAATGATGTCTTGGTCTTCCCATGGAGATTTGCTTAGCTGGGCCCTAGTGACCCGCCCTGGTACCGCCTGAATATGAGGAGGAACACTGGAAAAGTAGAAAAAGGGCATCAAGGATTTCCTTAGAGTTCCCAGTCCCCACGGGTAATGTGACGTGAATGCTGTCCTGTTCGAATAGAATTTGGTCCCAGAGTGTGGATGGAATTGAGAGTTGCAGACCTGCAGTAGAAACGACAGACTCACACATTAGGGGAATGTTTTGTGAGAACTCCACAGGGAAGTCAGGCTGTTAGGTGTGGCTGAGGGTCAGAAGCTTTGGAAAGCTGTTTGAGCAGTAACATATCAAGGTTTCTGCTCACCCACAAGTCCACACCCAATAAGTGAAATTAGCAGCGCCGACCAACTGAGGGCACAGCAGCTTTACAATCACCAGTTATATCAAGAATGGTTATTTCTTTTCTTCTGCCCTTTGATATTAATCAGAGTTCTCCTGAGAAAAGAACCAATAAGCCAATGGGATATGTGTGTATAATGCATACATAAATATTTCTTTTTATACATTCACATAGATGCACCCTGGTATATATGTGTGTGTATCTATATATCTCTATATAGATATGAAGAGATTTATCGTAAGAAGTGGCTTCACATGATTATACAGGCTGGGAAGTTCAGATACAAGAGAGTTGATGGTATAGTTCCAAACCCAGTACAAACGTCCAAAGGCCTGAGGAGTAGGAGAGCTGATGGTGTAAGTTCCAATTTGTGTCCAAGTGCAAAGGCAGGAGAAGACCAATGTCCCAGCTCAAAGACACAGAGAAAGAGAGTTCTCCCTACCCAGCTTTTTGTTCTATTCAGGCCTTCAACAGATTCAGTAGGCCCGCCCACACTGGGGAGGACAATCTGCTTTATTCAGTCATCTGATTCAAATGTTAACCTTGTCCAGAAATGCCCTCACAGACACACCAGAAATCATGCTTAACCAAGCATCTGGGCACTCCATGGCCAGCCAAGTTGACACATAAAATTAACCATTATACCATACCAACACCAGAAATTTTAAAACAAGCAGAATTTCTCTTTACAATAAGATTAAAACTTTTATAGCTGGCAATGACTGAAATTTGTTTAATCAGTTCAAGATATCAAGGGAGTCATGCAATATTTGGGACATACTTACACTAAAATATTAGTTGCTGTTTATTTGAAATTCTAATTTAAATGGGCATCCTCTGTCTTATCTAGCACACGTACTCCTTTTTCCGATACCAGAATGAGTAAGATAACTTAAGTTAGGAAATTAGACAGACATGTTCATTTCATTCTTTTGACACCCGATAAATGAAAAATAAATTGTACAGTTTCATTTGTTGAAATGGAAATGGGAATTGCAATCAAAATTGGGAATAGGAACCAACAATGCATGTTGTTAATGTGTTGACATTTGTAAAGAAAGTTACATGATTATTTAATCCTCCACTTCTAAGCCACCCCCGGAATTTTAAGGGCCTTGATATCAAGGCTTCTAGCTCAGAATGAAATCACAGAACTGAATTTCTGGCTTCCTCTAACCCTGAACAAAATGGTTTGAGCTTGTAAAATCATAGAGTTTTAAAGCTGTAAGGGATATTAGGGATCATCATTTGATTAAAACTCCTCTTATGCTTTTATATGAAAAATTGCTGGTTTTAAAGAAAAGAAGTTATTTGGATGATCTTTCAATTCTGCTGCCTGACATTCAATAAAGCAGAACATCTAAGTCTCACTATCAAACAGCTATAACTGTGCTGTCAAGTACAACTTTTTAAACCTGTCAAACAGTCATTAGTTCTCCCTGCTTAAAACATCTAACTTTGAAGCTGTCTAACCTTTTCCTGAGAAAATTCAAAGCATAAGTTCATTTCAAGAAAAATTACCTAGACAAAGTGATTCCTTTCTTAAAAAGTGCATCTGAGAAACTACAGTTGAAACCGTTTTAATGATTACATTTCCAGGAAAAACTAGCTGTGAATCTTCTGATTAGAATGCCCCCGTGTTTATTAGTTATACCCCCTAAAACACTGAAGGCTTAAAATTGTAATTGTCGTCTTTCTATTTTATAAGTAGTCAAGAGCATAAAACTTCTTTGGTTTTATCATAAAAGTGTCAGCTCCACATCACCCCATGGATTAATAAATGTCCAAATTACCAGGAAGTTTAAAATTCATGAGACAAATGGTCTTTGTTGACATCTTTTCACTTCATAGTTAATATCTTGATACAGGAGTATATGTATATATATATATATATATGTATTTTTTGATGCAGAGGAAAAAGGAATAATGGCAAAATCATGCAATGGGTCTTAAAGAAATGGGAATTTCAATGGATGTTGGGAATAGTAAACTCTTAGATGCAACACACGCCACTTTCACTCACATTCTATTACCCAGGGCCAAGCCTGACTTCAGTGGGCTTGAAAGTATACTCTTTTCAAGAAAACTAAAGCCCACAGCAGTTAAGAGACTAAACCACATAACCAAGTTCACAAGTTGATTATTAACAAAGCCATGATTAGAACATAAGAACACAGCCTCCTAATTATCTGCTCATAGTTTTTCTGTTGATTTGTACTTGGTCCCTTATAGATTTATGCACATATGTTCCTAAAGGCAATAGTCTTTCATGTTTCTTTCTTAGAGATTCCCCACCATCATCTGTTTGTTCAGGAAGAAAATAAAATATTTCTAGAATCACTTCAATGAGACTAATATTCTATTGCATAGCTTAGTAAAAAAAATAAATTACACAATTTTTAAAAATGCAACCTAATGTCCCTCTGTAGTTCTTTCAAAAACCTAAAATGTCATCATAGGGTGTCCAAATAACCTCTTGCCAAACTTGTCTTTTCTTGGAAAACCTAATGACTGCTTCCTATCTTTGGTTCCGCACCAACCCCTCTGGCCCTAGAAGTTTCATCTTACGTTAATTTATCCCAATATAGACAATAATGAAAAATAAGAATGTGAGAAAATAAGGCAGTGAGGCATAAGAAAAAACAAGGATAAATCAGATAAAATAGATTGGTACATGAAAGATAAGAACCTGATTTTGAACTATGGGGGCTTTTTGTTTAAAAAAACAATCTGTAGCAGGGCTCGGTGGCTCAGCCTGTAATCCCACGCCTTGGGAGGCTGAGGTGAGTGGATTGCCTGAGCCCGCGGGTTCGAGACCCGCCTGGGCAAGCGAGACCTCATCTCTACAATAAATCAAAAAACTAGCCGGGCGTGGTAGCGCGTGCCTGTAGTTCCAGCTACTTGGGAGGCGGAGGCGGAGGGATCGCCGGAGCCCAGCAGGTTGAGGCTGCAGTGGCCGGGAGCGGCCACTGCACTCCAGTCAGGGCGACAGAGTGAGACTCCAGCTCAAAAAATAAAATAAAATAAAATAAAAAATAAAAATAAATAAAAATAAATCTGTTTACAACTGAAGTGATTGTGGACTTTGGCAAACATTTTTTAATTGGAGCAAGACATTATAGTTCCACTTAGTCTCTTCCCCGAGCTTCGTTATGAGATTCCGTGGAAATCCCCTGCTGAAAAAGAGCACACAGTACTGCCGCTCCAAAAGAAGGTACTTTTAATCTGTGTGTGAGGACAGAAGCTCAGCCATGATTCTCGTACCCTGGGTCCCCTTCAAAACTAAGCATCTCTTAAGACGGTGGATACTTCTTGGGTGAGAGCTGAAAATGAGAAAAGTCAGAGTCGTTGAAATGTCATTTTTCTAAAAGGTGCTCTTTGCTCTTCTTTGACGATCCTCGAATGGCTAAGAAATGGTCGCAGTGCACCTCGTAGCTTCCTTTGACAGCCCAAGCAAATCCAGCTGTGAATGGCAGATCACCTCAACCTCTTCTGTTCTTTCAGCCCCGTATGACCAGGGGGATGATAAGTGACATCCTTGGGATATGATGAAATGGAACAAAAGGCGGTGGAATATATGAGGCCTGCTCTGTTTGTGTTAGAGGCGCTGTCTAAATCAAAAGCGGTGCAGAGCGTCAAATAGCCTGTCAAGGGTCTGGCAGCATGGCTTCTCAAATCTGTGCTGGTTAAGATTTCCTGGGCTCCCAAATGGATTTCATTATCTTGGGGAAGAGGTGTGAAAGCTGAAGGTCTGGACCACTGAGTGAGAGCCATGCTACTGTAAGTAAAAGAGACTGTTAATATTCAACTCAGCACACCAAGCAGCTGCGATACAATTGCACACCAGCACCACAGTCACAGGTGTTGTTTATAGAGAGTGTAATAAGTGACTGCTTATGGACACCCACAGATACATTGAACATTTATAGATTAACACGGGCAGGCCAAGTTCTAAATGCCGTCCCTATGCGTAGCTTTTTCAAATGGAAACAACTATTTTTCATAGTAAGCCATGAGAATATCTGAAAACAGCAGCATATTTATATATTCTTATAATATAAAAACAGTCAACTTGACCAAACCTAAATTTTATTTTTACGAAGGAAATTTATTTTTGAATCATGATTTAAATTTCAGTCAGCATGTCATGTGACAGAAAACTGACCCAGAACCCTACGAAAAACATCTAGATTTAGAAATCCATGTTTATAATTCAGTTTTTGTATTCTCACTTTTATGCTTAGTTCTTCATAGGAAGATAATTTGCTTTTAAACGATTTCCATATTTGAGGTACCCATGAGTGGCAGCAGAATCCGAGGGGTTAAATTTATCTAACATATATTTAATATTTAGATTTTTACAACTGCAGGATACTTTGATGGACTCTATTTGTTTTAATGTGTCACAGAATAAAATGTCATGTAAATCTTCTCTAGGTAACAACTCAGTAACGCTTTTTTTGGGAGAAAGCAAACATTTTACGGTTAAAATTGCCTTAGGGTGGATGAATTAGAAGGTATTTTCTCAATCTGGACCAGAAACATTTTTCAATGCATACCAGCACCCTGAACTTAATAAGCCCTCTCTCTCTCTATTTTGTAAGATGAATCAATGAAGAACTATCAGACAAAATGATCTAAATAAAATCTCCCAAATGACATTAGTACCAGTATATGAATCACACTGACCTTCTGTTGCAAACGGTATTTTTTAAGTCCCCATTGAGGTTTCATTTGAAGGACCAAATTATTATCATATGGGTTGGGAGGACAATATGGATAATATTTTATCATTTGCACCAGAGGAAGGAGAAAAAATTTTAGTCGCTCCGATCAATTCAAGCTCTATGCGTAATGCTGTCAATAGACACACTACGAGGCAGGTCCAGTTGAATGCTAATCCTTCCATTTTAAAAAGGTTACAAACATGTTAGCTTCATGACTTCCATTAAAGCCAATGGGAGTTGCACCATTACCACGCTTCAGAAAGAATGCCCTCTAATGCTATTGATTTTGATCTTTGCACTCAAGCTCTGATGTCTACGTCCATTGACAACCACACCACCTAGTGCTTATAGGATTCTGAGCTACTGCAGAGCTGGATTAGCAAGTAAGCTCCTTTTTTCAAATTAATCATCTTGTCTATCTGAGGCAAATGTTTCTATCTTAATGCTCTTAGAAATACCACATATCAGCCGGGCTCGGTGGCTCAGCCTGTCATCCCGCGCCTTTGGAGGCCGAGGTGAGTGGATTGCTTGAGCCCGCGGGTTCGAGACCCGCCCGGGCCACTTGGCGAGACCTCATCTCTACAATAAATCAAAAAAAAAATTAGCCAGGCGTGGTAGCGCGCCTGTGCTGCTCGGAAGGCTGAGGCGGAAGGATCGCCGGATCCCAGCAAGTCGAGGCTGCGGTGGCCGGGAGCGGCCCCTGCACTCCAGTCTGGGCGACAGAGTGAGACTCCAACTCAAAAAAAAAAAAAAGAAAAAAAGGAAATACCACACATCAAGCTTATTTCCTACAGTTGGAATATATAGTTCAAAAGTTCAATCACGAGTTTTGCAGGAGTAAATGGAAGACCCGGTCCAGAAAGTGAGGGGCCATTGTAACATGGTCAGGTTTTTATTGTGGGAAGAGCAGCGTGTCTGGGAGTGGCCATTTGCTTAGGAAGTGTGCACCAGCAGGGCAAGGCAGGAAGCAGAGGGAACAGCTGGATGGCCCCGAGGACATCCAGGCTGAAATTAATGCAGCTAAATGACTAGGGTCTAAGCAACAGATACGTACAGAAAATGAAGGAATGCCAGTGATACTTAGGCTTTGGAATTAACATGAGCCAGGCTTGTAAAGCAAATGAGTGGAAAAGGTGTCATTCGCAATCATATAATGGGGATTGGCAGGGTCTATAGCAAACTGGAAAGCCCAATCAACAAAGACAACAGTAACTTAGGTCTAACCATTTGTTCCCAAGTTGCCGGTTCTTCTAGTTCAAAAACAAAACAAAACAAAACCAAAAAACACTTAGATATTGATGTTGATCTCCAACTTTTAGGTATTAGGATCATTGTGCAGGTACCACAGGTTGCTAAATCTTCCCACTGGCAACCCTTTGGAATACTCTACCTTTGTTCCTACATATGACCAGGACTCAATACATTTTAAAGTATGTTGGATGGATAAATGAATAATCAAATGAATGGAGTAGAATGGCTTTCAGGGTTTATATGACCACAATTGTTACTAAGTTTAAATTGAGCTTCTATCAGTACGGTCCATGCTAACTCCATTGCAGGGAAAAAAAAAATCCTATTTGACAGGCTAGACTCTCATAAATATTTTTTTACATAAAAATAACATTCGTATTTTTTATACAATTTTTTTTTAAATTCTGGCTCTTTAATTTGGTTTTCTACTTGTAACAGGTGTAAACGATGATTACTTAATAGCTAGCACCAGGGTTCTCTTAGAGATAACTTTTTTGGATGGCCTATTATTAAACTACGTTTGGAAGGATTTTGAGAATTAAACAAAGGCATAGCCAAAATGAGTGTTCTGCATTAGAAATAAGTACCCATTGAGGATGGAGGGACAAAAAAAAGGAGAGAGAAAGACAAGACACCAGAAGGGGAAAGAAAATGAAAAGCTTAAGAAGAGGCCAGTGCAATTATCAATAACTCAAAAAATAACAGAGGAAATTTCTAATTCTAATTTTATAGTTATTTAACAATGGAAAAAAACACTCCTTTTAAAATTATAGCATTGCTGTGACCTCCTTATAATTTTGTTTCCATTCATTCCTGTTTCTTTTGTTTTTTACACATTTGTTCATTTTTTACCATAGTCTTTCATGTATGGGTTGCCTTTCTTCTTCAAACTAAGTGACAGTAACTCCTTGAACCCTTCTTCAGAGGTCCTTGCTTTCAGCCCATTAATCATTTTAGTTGCCATCTCTGAGTCTTACACAGGGTTCATCCCATCAGTTTTGAAATGTGGAAGTAAAACTGCACACTCATTCTTTATTCTAACTGAGACCTGTTTTCTAATACTTGCAATCATCCCACTGTGAGGACACTCAAGTTTTTGTGTGTCGTTGTGTTTTATTTTTAACTAAACAAATGCCAATGTATAACAAGATGCGTAGGATATGAGCTTTTAATAAGATTACATTGCTTATGCACATTAACTGGTTTCAGATGGACTGTTTTGTGTCTATCCAGCAATTTTCTATTACATATCCTTTGAAACAATGCCATTTTTTATGAATCTTTCCTTCAATGTTTCATAGTCAAAAAAACTCCTATCTCTCTTTCTAGATCTGAGCAATCACATCCAAAGTGGTATCATTCTATAGCTCGTTGAAAATACTCTGGAACATAATCTAATAGAATCAGGCCAAAGACTTATCTTTAAAGGACAATACCTGTATGTCCACAGATTGTGATACTCCTTGGTTTCAATTCTTCAATTCGTTGAGCAATTGCCTAACTAATTGTTGTCTTAAAATGGGCTTATTACTTGCATTTGTAATAAACCAGTTTTTTGTAGCAATCAATAATAATTAACTATAGAATTTCGAGTAACTGTTATGAATTTTTACTCATTTTTCCCTTCTTTACTTAATTGATAAATTAATATATATCTTCTTTTACGTTCATTACCAGACTGAAGATTACAATACAGCTTTTAAATGTATCAATATATAAGAGAATTGTCATAAATGAAACACAAACTGTTGCCTTTGAATGTCATCATTTGCTTTCTCTCTTTTATAAGTGTATGCCTTCAAATGTCTGCAACAAATTATGCAAACACACAATGTTATAGACATAGACATATACACACTGGACTTCGATTAATTAATAAGTTCTTTACACATTCTCTTGCCATAATATCTATATTTGGTGGAAATGGACATTTCTGTAACAAGCATCCTATTAGACACTAGTAGTTTAAAAATTCTAATCTGTACCATGTTATGCTCTTGCCTGTTTGTCAGAGTATAAAAAAATGAAAAAATCCACTGAAATAAAAATATGCAACACTTAAAAGTTTTCCTTACAGAAGTCCTAAAATATCCTTTCACAGTTTCTCCCTACTCTCATGGGCATTTTAAACCCATAAACATGATTGTATTGCTGTTTGATAATTTGACTTTTGCATACGCTATCATTTCTTCTGCTAAGAATCCGTTCATACATTTGTATAGCATTCTACCCAGGAAATGTTTGCTTGTCACAGACCTCCAGAATGATGGCTCCTCTTAGATAAATACATAAACAAATGCACTTGCTTACTGTGCTCATCTATAGAATTGTTTGATTTTGGTTAAGACAGATTGTTTCTCAAAGGAAAAAATACTGAGGAGAGAAAGCATTATATCTTGCTTCTAGGGATTAGAAAGCTGTAAGATTTGACTTTCTCACTATTTAAGTTGCACAAATTCTCTCCTGTTATTTGAGCACTTGTTATATTTGGAGTATACACTATTTACTGCAAATCTTGTCTCATATTCAATGCTTCACTCAAAGGCCTTTAGAGAAAGGAAATTGTCTACAGCCAACATGTGTTTATTAAGCATTGCAGTTTTGTGGGTGTGCTTACTTAATCACAGAACTGCCTGTGCGACAGAGAAATTTGCACCTTTGCAAAATTCACTCCAAGGTCACTGACAGCCTTTAGAACATTGGCTCATCTGGCTGTCATCCAAACTGTCTAGTGACTATTGAAGTCTCACTTTCCCCTTGTCGACACAGGTTATTATGAAGGATATTTCAGATTAGACTCCTCAAGGTTCATAACATCAAGACTAAGTTCATCAAAGAGCTGTGCATATTGTTTTGCAAACTAATTTTAGATCATTTAGTTACTAGAATGTTGAAATGACTATGAATGTCAAAAGTCATTATAGTGTATTATACATATGTATTTGAAAGTGTAGAAACTGTTAATGTCTATGTATCCTGGCTGACATTGAAGGCAAAGGAAGGTCAGAACAAGTGTTGAAAAAAGATAGCCACAAAACTGAGTCATAGCACATATATTTTATTTAACAACATTAAAAAGAAAGTTCTATGGGAAAAAGAAGAAAAAATTGATTTAAGCCTGTCTATTTCTAAACATGATGTCTTAGTGGTTATGCAGGTATTTGAATTTGGAAGTTTTAAACTTTATAAATAAAGCAGTCCATTTTTCTACTAATTTCCTAAACTATATTAAAATCAAGAGACTCTTTTGGTGGTATACAGATATAGTCAAACAAATACTTTGATTTGGAATTTGTGTTCTGAGTACTGCCTTTTAATTGTACAATGTTTGATAATTGCTATTTTTAATTTAATGACTTCATTTACTAATTTTCTTTTAGCTATATTTTCATATGTTAAACCATTAATTAAATTTACATTATTTTGAATCTATATATCTTTGTCTGTTTTTTGTGAGTAAAGATAGTTTAAGAATTGTTACCATCTAACCTATTTGTAAGCCTGGTAAGGAGGTCAACCATATTGTGTTATCTTAATATGTTTTCTACTTCATTTGATTATTCTTTTTTATTAAACAAATGTATGTATGCATTGAGTATATCCATGGGCTAAATGCTTGCTGTGCCCATTTCTTATGCAAAGGTGTGTTGCCAAGAATCAACAAATGCCTTTCAAACTTTTATAGTGAAACAAATGATGTTCTTATAATATTCTGTGAACATAAAATAAATATTAGACACCATTGAATCATTTATATTTGATTTGATACAATCTGAAGCTTAGAGTTTGGCAAATAAAAAATCATTTATCTTTAAAAATATTTTTATCAACAAACATGCATATATAATTATTTTTCAAGTACATATTTGAATATCTGTTTAAATTATTGCTGCTATTGGAAAATGAAGCATGTCCTTCTGTAACATTCTTCTATTGCATGTTGTATTTCCACTGAAGTACTGAGACTTCAAAATCAATAGTAATTGTAATGGCAAACAAGGCAGGCGTTCTCTCAAACACTTTTTGTAATGTAGAAGAGATGAAGGTTGCACAACAAGCAGTAAACTTTTCAAAATATATCATACAGGCTGGAGGCAGCTGACCTAAGGAATATTCAGGTGCTGCTCCTCGCAGGATCACCTCAACAGCAAAGTCTGGAATCACAAATACCTGTTGGGGGCAAATGTATCATTCCTAGGACCACATCTGTTATATTCTTTCTTGGTCCATGTCAATGCCCAGAGACCTTCTTTAACTAGATGATCTTATTATTTTGAATTTACCTAATGTTTTCATTCATCAGTGTCTAATTTTCATATTCATTACTGATTCTAAGTCTTAGCTAAAGCAGATTGAGGCAAGTGACAGAAGAGCAGAAGAGGCTAGTAAAGGCATATCCTCTATGGCAGGGTTTGTTTGGTGGCAGTATTCTTAGCTAAGTGAGGTGAAAAGAGATTATGAGTTCAGCAGGCAAGTCAGAGGCCCCTAGGAGAAGTATCACTTAATTATATTCTACAAGAGTTGGCACAAAGTATTAGCTTGTGAGGCAACTTGAAATGCTTATAAGAAATACTTATTGTCTTTTGAGCATCATACATCCTTCTTCTCTGTTTTGGTTTTCCTTAGAAGGAAACCTTACCATTTGTGGAACTGGTCCCATCCTCAGCTTCAGTAGAAGACTCTGAATGCCTTGAAACCAATAAGCAGTTTAGAGATGAGCACAAATCCAATTGTGATGAGAAAGAAAATGAACCTCAGGACTTGTGCAGAGGCTACAGAAAAATAGTCTTTCTCTATTCTTGCACAATA
The DNA here is from genome assembly GCA_963574415.1 of Tarsius wallacei. Lineage (NCBI taxonomy): Eukaryota > Metazoa > Chordata > Mammalia > Primates > Tarsiidae > Tarsius > Tarsius wallacei. The sequence continues at coordinate 14,713 of CAUYQG010272571.1, forward strand.
TGCAGTAGAGTTTTGTGGCCCAGAATGCTCCCTAGCTGCAGAAAAATTGCTACCACATAAGAAGAGTGCATAGTTGCTAGTAATACTGGGATCACCGTGAAGATTTTCTGGACAAAGGCAGCAGTCTAGGAAACTAGAGAAAACCAGAGATGGCAGAATCACTGGACTTACATATCGAACTTAAGTCTCTCACCTTTGACTTTTCTTATTTGTTTGTTCATTTATTTATGTCAGCCAGCTTAGGTTTTTTGTTTGTTTGCTTGTTTCTGTTATGTTTTTGTTTTGGCACTTCCAAAAGTATCATAGCTTAAACAGTCTCCCAACATATTTCTTATGCATTGAAATGGGAAACCCAGAAGATTTAGAAATTAGGCTGGTAGTTATGAGGATCTGACCAGGTATCAGAGTCCCACTTCTAGCACTTAGCAAGTAAAGATACAAGCAAGTAAATGAGACGGGTAAAAACATATCATAGTCCTAGTCTTAGGAAGAGACAGAGAAAGAAGACTACGCATTACTAAAAGAGAAATAATGCAATCTTGTGAATTCTTAGGTCAGGAACTCTAGTATAGGAACTTCATTAAGAAAAATTTGCATCAATAAAGTTTGGAGTGAAGCATTGTCTTAGGAATCCACGTATGATCACGGAAGAGAAGGATTATTTTTATAGCAGATAAGGGTTGAAGTAGATGCATCTCATGACCTGTCCATTATATTATTTAGCACTTCTGTCTGCACTTCTTTTTTCTTTAATGGTGAGTTTTATAATTTTTAAAAATATATTGCAATGTAATAATAATACAAGGAAAATACACAATAAGTCTTATTCAATTGAATTATCTCCAAACCATCCCCCACACCCTTGTCTATGGAAAACCTGTCTTCCATGAGACTGTCCCCCATGCAAAAAAGGTTAAGGATTGCTGCCGTAGAGTGTTTACTAGTAAATGCTTTTTGCTTCTTTTTTTTTTTGAGTTGGAGTCTTACTCTGTCGCCCAGACTGGAGTGCAGCGGCCGCTCCCGGCCACCGCAGCCTCGACCTGCTGGGCTCCAGCGATCCTTCCGCCTCAGCCTTCCAAGTAGCTGGAACTACAGGCACGCGCTACCACGCCCGGCTAATTTTTGATTTATTGTAGAGATGAAGTCTCACCAAGTTGCCCAGGCGGATCTCGAACCCGCAGGCTCAGGCAATCCACTCACCTCAGCCTCCCAAGGCGCGAGATTACAGGCTGAGCCACCGAGCCCGGCTGCTTTTTGCTTCTTAACAAGATTTATGTGTGATTAAGCCAGTATTTTTTGAAGAAAGAGAGAAAAGTCAGAAAGCTTGTAATAGTCTCTTTTCCTATACAATATGAAATACCATATTTACAAAATATTATAGGAAAAGTTGTGAAAGAAGACGTGGCGAATACAGCCATAGATAAGAGTTACAGCATAATATCCATTCCCCACCCCAACAACTTACTCAGTTGTATTTTCCTTAAAAACAGAGCCTTTCCTCTGGCATGAGCATAGGAGAGTTCCAAGAAATATATTGTATAATGCATTTTTTTGCTTTTCTTTCTGATACTTAAGGCAAATGCCAAAAAAGGTGAATTTTTTTTCCTTGTATATGCATCTCTTCATAAATAAAAGCAACTTCTAAGGAAACCACAGTTCATTCTGACAAAGTATTCAAGCAAATATGAAAAATTAGAGATGAGAACTTTATTCAAGATCAGACTGCAACCAAATCTACACATTTTCCAATATTTAACTAAAATAAAAGTAATCTATTTTATTGTTTAATCTACTTGGGTAATGGGTACACTTAAATGCCCAGGCTTCACTACTATGCAATATTTGCATGTAAAAAAAACCTGCACTTGTACCCTTAAATGTATAAAAATATCTAATAAAATACCAAAATCAATAGTAACTTTAAATGTATGTGCGCAGTTTTAGCCTTAAATATACATGAAGCAAATATTTATAAAAGTGCAGTAAGAAAATGAAATTCAATCTCATAGAGGGAGGTTTCAACACCTCTTCCTAAATTATCAGTAGATCAAATGAAAACAAAAATTAACTAAAGCAATCAATTTATAAGAAATAAAGGAGCAGAGCCACAAACTAAACGACGTCACAGGAATACAGTAGCAAAATCCGGAATGTGGGAAACCCAACAGGGCCAAAAAGCTAGTATCTTCAATAAATTGACTGAAGAAAACATTTTGAAGAGGAGAAACCAATTGCTTAGAACACTTGAGGCATAACAATCAAATGCAATCCATGTGTCAGGTTTGGTTCTTATTACTGAAAAAGTGAAAAAAAAAAAACAAAGACAAAAAATAACAAAAATAATTACTTAATGGGAAAGCGGTGTTTTTCCTATATTGAAGCATTGGAGACAGTGTGTCTTCTCTACAAATAACTTTCCTGATTGGTAAAGACTTCTGGTAAGAAATCTGTGCATAAGGAGGATTAGACAGATTAAGAAAAACAATTACCTTCCTATAACAAGCGTGACATGTAATTTCAGACCTTTTAGTAGTATTCAAGAAAATTATATCTTAAGAGAGTATAAATATAAAGTTAGAACCCGGAGAAGAAAAAAACAACTCGCCTAAGGTGACACAGAAACTTAGTGGCAGACTTTAAGTTAAAAAAAATAAAAAGAATTAATAATCCCTGTTTATAAATACTAGAGAAACATTTTTGATAAATGGAGATAAACTTTACCATAATTTATTCCATCAATTTAGCATTTCACAGTGAAACTAAACAGTCATGTTGCTTGCAGGTAAACCTATCTAATAACTGTTAAATTTTTAATAATTTAATTTATAGCTGTATAAAATCTACACAATAGCTACTAAACATCTCTCTGAAGGAACCTCTAACTATTCTGACTTTAATGCTGTTTTTGGACACTAATCATAGGATGAGACTAAGAGACATTTTCCTCTAAAGCTTGCATTTTGAAAACAAAAACTACCACAGGAAATATATTTTAAAGGCTGTATGCCATGTCAGGGTGGTATAAATTTTCTAGATTTTAATTCAGATGCCTGAAGTTCCTCATGAGTTTATTCAACCATGGGTGTATTCACAGTATACAACAGAACAAAATATGTGTAAGCAGATGACAATCTTTTTTTTTTTTTTTTTGAGTTGGAGTCTCACTCCATTACCCAAACTGGAGTGCAGTGGCACGCTCCCGGCCACTGCAGCCTCGACTTGTTGGGCTCCAGCGATCCTTCCACCTCAGCCTTCCAAGTAGCTGGAACTACAAGGCATGTGCTACCACACAAAAATAATTTTTTTATTTATTGTAGAGATGAGGGCTCACCAAGTTGCCCAGGCGGGTCTCGAACCCGCGGGCTCTGGCAATCCACTCACCTCAGCCTCCCAAGGCGCGGGATTACAGGACAGCAAACATATCTTGGAGTAAAGTAAAATTATTGCAGGTTGCTACCTAAACACTAAGTCTACAGTAACTGAAAAGTGGTTAGATACAGACTTACCACATTCTGTTTTCCCACAGTTATGTAATGAAGGACTACTGAGAAAATGTAGTGCTTTTGGGAACTGTCTTCATGAATCATATCATGAAAGCAAGAGAAAAAAAAAAAAAAAAGCCCAACTGATTTTTAGCAAATTCTATTACTTCACAAATTCACATGTTGATCATGTTTCTTTTGTTCTTATCACTTCTTTTTGCTTTCCTTTTTACTTTATAGCATTAAAAGTTGCTTCAAGGTCTTTTAATATTTAAACACACTATGAACATTCAAGTTTAATACATCTAGACTGAAACCAAAGAACAAAAGGGAGATCTGACAATCTCCCTATACCAAACTATTGCTCTTATTAAAGTTAGTATGCGCTTAAATGTATTAGAGAACTCAATGTCAAGTGTAACTCTTAAATACATTAAATAAAACGTTAAGTACAAAGTTTTTTGATATCAACAATAGGATGACCCCCAAATTCAAAAGTAATCATCATGTTGTGTCCAAGTTAACTCCTTTTAAATATTTGGATGCTAGCAAACTGTCATGAGTGGAACAATTGGCTTGTTCCCTAAGGTATAAATAAACTAAGTAGTATAAACATAGACTTATGGGAGAGACAGAAAGATAGAGACAGAGAGAGAGAGAGAGAGAGAGAGAGAGAGAGAGAGAGAAAGAGAGAGAGAGGGGAGGGAGAGAGAGAATGTGTCCACATAATGAGCTAAGACAGAGGAGAGAGAATGAAAAAATTGTACACTAGGCATTAAGTAGATTCATAATCTATGATCAGTTCAACAAAAGAAAGTACTCTACATCAAAGTAGCAAAATTTTTTTTTACATTTCTCAACACAAGCAATTTAAAAAAGCTTATCTTAAAATCAGAAATACAAAGTGTCATCATACTTTCTCATTTCTGATTTTAGAAATGTTAACAAGAACAACGATCGTAAATAATCTGAAACAGCTGTATTGTCAGTCTAGAACCTTTGGACACTGTTAGTTTTCACTCATACTACGTTCCTGTTTCATTCTTCCTTGTGAAATCCAGGTTACCCTCTCTGTGACACTTCACAGAAAGTCACATGAGGATTAAGAGCTAGAATCTGATCACTTACTATAGAAATTTCTACTGATCCTGCGGACCTCAAGCTATGACTTTGAAATAAATTTCATCCAAAAGAGAGAATTTCTCAATAATGCTAAATTTGCAATCCTCTTTTCTACAAAGCTCTGTACCCAGACGGAACAGCAGACATCTTAGAGAATTTACAATCCAGTTGGGGAAATGGGCATAGTTACACAAGAGATAAAGAACCACTTCAAAAACATTATACAACAGAACATGATGAGTTGGTAAACATTTGCTCTGTATTTAGAGAAGATTTCATAGTTCTGTGGTATTTGCCCTGGGCCACAGGTAATGTTCTCAATACAAGGAAGAAAAAAGAAAAACTAAAGGATGAAAAACATTAGAAAAGCATAAGGCACTTTCTAGGACAGTAAGTAGACCAGATGATTTGGAACACCTTCATGTGGGAAAGAAGTGGGAGAGTGAGTTGAAAAGAGTTGGGGCAGGGCTTACGATGGAGTTATAAACTTTTTCCTGTACAATTACTGAAGGACTTAAAAGCATTTATTATTTCCCTTTAACTCCATTTCTCCTTCTCTTGCTTTCTCATGAAGAAATAAATACACAGAATCAATATGCATTTAAACATATCAGTGATGGTCATTCCCTTATTAAGCTATGGTGTGGCCCGGTACTCTTTGAGCTATGGCCAGGCCATGTTTCCTGGCTTTGGCCTCCTCCCCTGCCTTGGGGAGGTGAATCTCCTTTCTCTCTCTCTTTTAAATTTACTTTCTAAATAAACCATATTTTCTAATCTAAAAAAATAAGTGATAATCATATTTCTCTCTTTGGTATCAAAACAGGTTGGGTTTAACGAGGGAAGAAAAAGAATGAGGTAATACAAACAAAGAAAAAAGTAAGTGAATGTCATTAAGTAGAGAACTAAGGAGTATCATATCAAGTGGTCAAATAGACTTAAGCAACTTGAATTCCTCTGTTTTACTACAGTCTCTATGTCAAATGTCAAAGTTTCAAGTTCTATTTATAAACATTTTATTCATATTCAACTTTGCTGAGACTTTCTTTTTAAGAAAAGGTTTAATTTCCAGTAACAAAGTGAACTAGCAGGAGAATATCAGACAGGATATAGGTAGCCTGGGCATCGTCAAACAGGCATATTCCTCTAGTGGCACTATAGAAACTTAGGAAAACATAGCCCACTATTAGAAGAACTTGGACAATGATTTGTTGTGATCTATTTCTGTTTGAGAGTCTAAGGACAATAAATACATATGCAAATTTTTTTTTCTCCACAGAGAAGAATGAAACAAAAACATAGGATGAGTGAAAACTAGCAGTGTCCAAAGACTCTAGACTAATAATATAGATATGTCAGATTATTTATGATCGTTGTTCTTGGTAACATTTCTAAAATAAGAAATGAGAAAGTAATGAGCTATAATATAAGATGTCCCAAATATTTTACATAAAATAAAGTCAAAACAATAAAACAAACATAAATATGCAATGAAAAAAAACTATTTCTTATCCTCATGCTTTTATGTGGAATGGAGTGCAAACCCTCTCTAAATTCAATAAACTTGATTTTCTAGTTATCACTATTCAAAGTGAAGAGTTTATTTAAATCAGAAATCTATATGATTGCTTACGTACAACAAAAATGAAGGGGAGATGCACAAAGAATTATATGATGGTCTATAATAATAATAATAAAAAGATCATTCTTTCTATTTTTATTTTCTATTTATTTATTATCATAGACTCAGGGTTTTCATGTGCAGGTTTATGGCATGTGTATGTTGCACAATAGTGAAGTTCAGACTTCAAGCATACTCATTATCCAGTGAACATTTTACCCAATATGTAATTTTTCAACTCTCATACCCCCTCTGCGCTATCTTTTCGATTATTAAATACATATAGGACTAGTCTATGATGAAATTATCAATTAAGAACCAATAGAAAATAAAAGACAAAATTGGGCCTTACTATAGATGTCCTTTTTCTGTGTAGCACATTGGTCTTAACTCTACTTTTCTTTTCTTTTTATTTTCTTTCTTGGGGAAAACTTACTAATGCTCATATTACTATTGCATTTTTAAAAAAATGAAACAAAGGCTTTGGTGAAGATGAGAGTTTTTCAGGTGATTAAGCACTTAAAGTTATTTTCAGAAGCAAAGATGAATCCTCTGTTTTTGGCATTGGTCTAGTATAGAAGTCAAAAAATATTCTTAGTCGGGCAATCCAAAAATCAAAGATAACATACTTTCTACTGCACACTGAGATGTGCAAGACACTGAGAATCAAAATACTGGTCCTAGCACTAAATGAACATTATTACTGTCTTTCCTAGATGCCTCTGCAAGACCTTAAAAGAAAAAAAAGAGGCACAGAGATTAAGAGAATCTGTCAAGGAAAAAAAGAAAATTCTTGAAAGTATAACACAGAAATGCAGAAGAAAAAAAATGAGGTGTGGGCACTGATGACAGGGGAAGCAGGACAGAAGAGAGATGAGGACAGAAAGGAGAAAAAAGAGAAACATTCAGGAAAATGATTATATGGCATGTAAAATCGTAATGGGTTTCAGCAAAATGAGTAATAATAATGATAAATTCTAAGCATTTTAATTTAGTAACTGGAAGACTTTTTAATTAATTTTAAAATTATTTCTTATGTACATTGCACTAGCTGACATTAAGAAAGAAGTTCCCATAAATAAATACTGGCCATCTTTTTAAAGTTGTTGAAGGATATTTTTAAACTAAATATTTTAGACTATTCTCCTACATTATGTCTAAGTAAAATTCAGTATTTCCTTAAAAAATGGCCCTTTTGAATTACTTCCATAACATATTACAAAACACTATATAGTGACTTCAGTGAAATATTATGTGTATACACAAACATTTCAAGTCAAAATTGATATGGAATTTTATTAATAACATTTTTCTCATTTAATAGAGTGAGACTATTCATAAAAATGTAAGGGCTGATAGAGAATAAAATGACAGAAAAATAAGTCACTGAAGAAAACAATTATGAAATAAATATTCCTAGCCTGTTTTATAAAGACTCTTAAAAACATCAGTCAAGTAACTCAAATCTCACAACCTTCTATCCTACGAATAAAAGGGAGTTTAAAAGTTTTTGTCTGAAAGAATTTGAATGGACAAGTAAGAGTTGAAATGTTAAATGAATCGTTGGGGGAAGTAGACAGCTGTACTAAAGTTTGCAGCCATGAAAGTAAGTGAATTTCTCACGTGAGAGGCACAGTGATTATAGACAGATAGAATAAAACAAGAATCAGGGAAAATAAATAAGGGTAAATTGAGGAAGATGTACACTGATGTACTAAATGTGAACTTTAATTTGGGTGGCCTGTAGGAGACACAAATACATATTAGTACAGAAATTATATGACCCACCAGTGATTTATGAAGATGGTTCTAAAATAGGACCATATAAGGAATTGTTACAATAGTCTAGGAGGACTAGATTGATGGCAATTGTAGTGAAGATGAAAATTACTACTACCACTATCTAAAGCTTACATGGTGCTTCTAATGTTACTGATAGTGTTTCATATGCTTTACAAATATTAATTCATTTAATACTCACAACAACCTATGAAATATGTGTAATCACTTTCCTCATCCTACAGTGGAAGGAACTATGAGGCACAGAGAATTTATGGGACTTGTCATAATCATCATTCCCAATGTAAGAAATAGTGTTAGAATTTGAACTCTGGTATCCTGGCTCAATATCCTTATTCTTAACTCCCATTTGCTTTAGTATCTCATCCGTTATGTGTTGACTAGGTAAGGCATGTGTATTTAATCTGAAAATAGATTCCATCTGAATATATTTTCTAAGTTTTCTTTTTAATCTTGGAAAAAATAGACAATATTTTAAAACTTTAATTTCAGTTTAGTTCAGGAGAATTATTATTATTATTTTACAATGCTGGATGGGGTACCAAGTTGCCCAGATGGGTCTTGAACCCGCGGGCTCAGGCAATCCACTCACCTCAGCCTCCCAAGGCACGGGATTACAGGCTGAGCCACTGAGCCCGGCTATTCTTAGTTATTTATTTAGTATTAAGATCTGAATTTAAGAACTACTTCATTTTTTATTTTTTTATAGAAGTACTAAGTGTTTTTCTTATGAATACCCAATTACAGGTTTAGTAAATGAATTCCCAAAGGAGTTAGTACTACTGTTGTTATAGCTACTTTATTTTTTTTAATATTTGAAATAGGCAGTCCTTTGTCCTTGACAAAAATCACACACATAATCATAAGATTCCTTTCTTCTATTATTGTAATAAAGTCTACTTAGTGTGTGTGTGTTTATGTGTGTGTGTGTGTGTGTGTGTGTGCGCGTGTGTGTATACATGTTACTTGCTATTCACTTCAACATACTTGGTCTAATACTTTAAAAAGTAGCTTGTATTTAAGAAATTGAATTTTTGAGTCGGGGTCAAGATGGCGGCAACACAGGCGGAACTGTGAGATTCTCCGAATGTGAGTTCCCCCAAAAGACTCTTGCCCTCTTTCCCCTACCCCCTTGCCCACAGCTGGACGCATTGGTCCGAGGCTCAGGGACTCCCAGTCCCACGCAGGGCCGGCTATTGCGTCCCAGGCTGCTCCCTCACGGGTGGGAAGGCTCGGGTCTCAGCTCCATCCCTGACTGCATTGATCCCAGACTGAGCCTCCCGTCACACTAGGAGACTCTGGGCACCCACCCCTCAGAGGCACTGATTCCATTTCTGACTGAAGTACACTGGGAGCGGCGCGGGGCCACTTCTGCCGCTCACCGCCTGCCCTTGGGAGCTTTGGGGCTCTGAAATCTGGAGCTCTGGAGCCCCGAGTGGAGCACCCAGCTGGGCAGCTGATCCCCAGGAGGCTCATGCTATCATGCTACCACAGACCATCATAGTCGATTGCTCAGGGATCCAAAGAGCAGAGAAAAAGGATCCTATCACTTCAG
>CAUYQG010272574.1:0-19354 GCA_963574415.1 Tarsius wallacei
AATCATTCCATATTTAAATCTACCGAGTATTTCTCTTTATTCTGTAATGATAATGAAATTCACACACTTGTGAAGGTATCTGGCAAAAACCACAGGTCAGTGCTGGATTTTCAGAGAAACAAAGTAGGAACAGTTTCTGCCCCAACACACCTTACATTCCACTTTGAAAGACAGAATGTAAGTTTTTTTTAAAAGTCTCAAAAGTGTTGTAAGACCACAATGATAAGAGAACATCCAGAAGCAATCCCAAAGTCATTGATAATTATGATGAGCCCTGAACAATGTGCAGTAGTAGGTGAAAGGACAAGGGAGCAAGGAACACACAGAAATAAAAACAGGTAGAGAAGCAGACATGGATCCCAGGACTCCACGTTTAGTTTGCAAGGAAAGGCTGAGTATAGAGGGAGATGATGCAAGAGAGGGAAGTTGAAGACAGATAAATAAAAGAAATTTGAGCATATATTTAGCATAGTGAGGAGCTACTGAATAGAGTTTGAAAATGGAGAGATATGATCGGATTTTGCTGTTAAAAAAAAAAGATGAATTTTCAGCACACTCAATGGATTCAATTTTAGAAGGGCCAGACTGGAAAGAGTAAACATTTGGGAAATTTTGCATAAGTTCAGGCATCAGATGATAGAAAAGTGGAGTAGAATGTTGACAGAAATCATTATATCTACTTTTACCATAAACTCAATTACTTTATATTGTGTGAAAAAAAATGGTTCATACAAATAAAATACTCAAATGTCTCTGGCACTTAGTGAACCAGAAGTATTATTAATATTATAATTATTGTTATTTTTGTTATTATTAGTAATACTATCAAATAGCTAACATGTATTAGTGACCTGAGATATGATTACTCATTTAAAAGGGATGAGTTTGCCAATATATCACGATTATATTCTGTAGCAAAGTCCTAGATAAGATGCCCTGTGGACTTGTTTAAATGTATATGTTTAAGTTTTGTCAGTAAGATGAGCAAGTTGAATTGCTAAAATTTTATGGTAAGAGATGAGGTATTTTTAATTTAAAAGGAAAACCACTCCTCAGCAACATAAATGTGTGTCCCCAGAATATTTGCAGCCAAACCTAATATATACTTGCTTTCACTCCAGCATTTAAACCAATCATCACTGTGATCCCAGAGTTGCACTTCTCAGAGTATAAAAGGAATGGTTTACTAGAGCATTTTTCTGCCTAACCCAAGCCTATAGTACACCTCAGCAAGCTTCCTTGGGGAACTTGAACTTTGACCTCATAACCTCCTTACATAGAAGCACAGAGAAAATTTATACTATATATATAATAAAAACTATAATGTCTACCACTTACAATGGAAAACCATCCTTAGGTTTGAATCACAAAAGAATTCTGTCAGCATATAGGATGATATTCCTTATGAAGGAACAAAAGAACCTAATATATTTTAGTTTAATATTATAATTTTATGACATAAGTAGAAATCTTTACCAAATTATTAAGAATTTGTTTGTTTACCCTCTTGCAAACAGCAACATCAAACTGAAATTTTATTCAGGAAATATGCACAATAGAGGTCATTTGTCTCATATTACACATCTCCTTTCAAAAAGATAGTGATTAGATCAATTGAAACACATCCATTACTCCAAAATTTTTTTATAGTACTTGGTTTTTCTATCCTTAGTTGATTGTAGCAATGTTTTCAATAGTATTTGCTGTGCTGATTCTCTTCTGTGATGGAGCAAAATATTCTTCACAGGAAATGGAAGACTTTGTTCAGAGCTCTGGAGAAAATGGTGTTGTGGTCTTTTCTCTGGGGTCAATGGTCAGTGACATGACAGAAGAAAGGGCCAATGTGATTGCTTCAGCCCTTGCGCAGATCCCGCAAAAGGTTAGATAAAGTGCCTCATTGCTGAATGTTTGTTAATTTCTATAAAGAGTCCAATTATAAAAATGTTCTGCCAAAATATTAACTGATAGGATAGTTCTAATTACCTTATGTATCAGTTCAAAATCAAAAACATATGAGAATGATACTAAAATAGTAAATGTTGCCAGATGGGGTGTGGTGCAAAATTTATGGATCCTTTGACACACCACTGAAAGGAATTTTAGAGTTGCTAGCAAAGTTTTTAAAACAGAGTTTAGTACTGAGAGAAAGAGAGGGAAAGAGTCATGCCAGAGAGAGCTGGCACCAGTGGATCTCTTGAAAGGAAAAAAAATGCACTTATGCTAAGGAGGGTGGAGCACAGGTATATGCTGTAGACAGATTGCCATCTCTCTGCCTCTGAAAGGTGTGGGAGTGGCCTTTTCTCAGAAAACACATTTTGTCTTTGTAGTCTTACTTGTCAGATTTGGTGACTATCAGCTGAAAAGTGATCTGATTATCATGTCTATAGCTTTTGATTCCTGGTTTAGGAACCGCTTTGATGGGGTATTTTCTGATGAGCTGAGGGTGTGGCACAACCTGGGAATCCATCCTGAATCCACAGTCCAGCCAACAGAGCAGTTTGCCTAATGTGATAAGAAAAAAATGTCTGAATGCTTCCTCTATTCTAAAGTTGCTTACTAAAAATTTATCTATCTATGTCTAGCCCACCCTGACTACCCTGCCTCAGAAAAAGAGAGTTTTTTATTGAAAAGCACTTTGGCATTAACATTGTAAGCAGAAATAAATATATTTCAGAGGTACAAGTGAGGTTTTGGTATTACTATGGTATTACCAGCAAGTACACAAATGTCACCAAAATCTGCCCTGTCACTTGCTCCTTTTGTTTAACAGGATTTCTGGGAACACTATACAAAAATAAATATTATCAGAAAGGAGTTAAAGGTTAATGAATAACTGCATACACAATAACAATAAGTAGGTGTCGAAGTCTGAAATGCATCACGCAGTTTAGGTTTGCCATAGCATCCTGCCTCTTGTACTTCTTGTCCATGTTGGAATGCCTATTTGGTGTGTTGTTTGGGATGCAATTTAGATAATGGATGACCTGGGTTGACAAACCACTAATCTACATATCCACTTAAGCAAATGGATTTAAAGAAAGAGCAAAACCAGCCTGTCTACTGGACTGGCCCCTGTTAATGTATTAAGTAGAAAGATGTAATAGAAAGATGGTGATTGGATACGGCCCCTAGGGTAGACCCTGTGCATTATAAAGTGTGGCCTCAAAGGACTCTCTTTTAACCATCAGATGAACATCTCCATATTGAGGAAGGAAAGGGGAATACAAGAATAAGTCAAGCAAAAGGAAGCCAGGCATGGAAAGAAATTCAGATGCCTTCCTCTATAAAATATAGTAGAAACTTTCTAATATATAGAATATACCTGTAGTTTTTGTGTATTTGTGAATTACTTTTTTATTTCTCTATCTAACATAGCTGTTAGGTCAAAAATCCTAGTAAGGTTTGTAAAATGTTAGGTCAGACCCAATGGGGGTGTCTGGTTTGCAATCTAGTGCAGCACAAAAGATGCAAAGAATTGCACAGAAGTTAGATTGGAAAATATAGTTTATTTAGAAAGTATGTTAAAGACAAGAAAGAGAAGATTCACTAGCAATACTGATAATCCTCTGAATTTGTGTTAAAAATTGCTGCTTGAAATTTTTCTTGGAAGTAGCACTGAATAATTTGTAATCTAAAAAATTTATAAATACTATCTATAGAGCATTGATTTATTTCTCACAAGTAGTTGATTTTATAAATCTGATTTTTTTGTAAATTAGAAGATGTTAAACTCTAAAATAACTGATATCCAAGTATATATAAATATACTACTCACAACACTCAAAAGAAATAAATTAATGTTCAATTTGGAAGATGAAAGCTAGTGCAAAATACACAAAATAAATTTATAGGTCATTACTACTGTTCTTTGCACCTAGTATTATAATGACTGCCTAACAATTTCTTAAACACTTGAATTTTTTGTTGATAATCTCATTTTTTCAACATCATGATTTTCTTACATGGCAAATTTATTGTAATGGTAAGCACATGAAATATGAATATTCTCTTTACTTGAGACTTTTAGTTGCTCTCATTAATTAATATCCCTTTTTCTCATTTCTTCATCTTTCATGTTTATGGATTTAATTAGATAACTCTCAATCTTTTTAGAGTTCTAACATGCTATAACTTAGAAGTTACACTCATAGAATAAGTTTTTTTTGTTTTTAGTTTTTTTTATTATTATTATTATTTTACCCTTACAGGTTCTATGGAGATTTGATGGCAAGAAACCACATACTTTAGGTCTCAATACTCGGCTGTACAAGTGGATGCCCCAGAATGATCTTCTTGGTAAGATTCAAGAGAATAAATGCTGAATACATGAGTTGCAGTTAACTAGAGTGATAGTAGTTTAACAGGAAGCAAGGTTATTGGACACGAATTATCGAAAATTCAAAAAAAAAATGTCTAACCAGTTCACATTTATTTTTAGGACTAAGGGAAAAAAACTATGACAGTTGGTATTTTATGATATACACTGCCATACTTTATAACTAGAATCAAAGTATCTTCATTTTGGGTAAAAAAAAAATCACTCACAGAGAGTTTTTCAATAATTACTTAAGGATGTCTCTCTGTCTTCTATGTCTACAACCCTATACCTGTTCTTTCCCCTATTGTACTAAAAGTTGTTATTTCAAATAAAAATATTTACTTATTTTCTATTACTGGTGACTCTGCATTTTCTATGGAATTGAACCTACAGTCTTTACCATGATGTGGTAGCACACTTTATGACAAAGTGTAGCTTGTCCTTCCTCTGATTTCAGCATCACTAACACCCCACTCCTTGCTGCCCTGGACATCCTACAGAGTAGACTCGGTGACTGCATTTTTTTAAAGATAACATGGCCAACATTTTCTTTTTCTTTTTTCCAAATTTTCTTTATCTGAAATGTCTCTTTTTTATTTTTTCCACCTGGTAGTCTTTTATTCTTTTTCCAGTCTCAAGTCACACATGCCACCTCTTCCATGGAACCTTCACTTGCCTCTTCAGCAGAAGTGGGTGCTTCTGCCTCTAAAATCTGAAAGCAATTTTAATGCAATTTCATGGAGATAACCTGTTATCTAGATAATACTGCCCCTCTCAGTGTCACATATAGTGCATTTTTAAATTTTAGTTATAAACCTTACAATGAATAATTTTGCCAAAATTCATCCATTCCTAGGTCACCCCAAAACCAAAGCTTTTATAACTCATGGTGGAGCCAATGGCATCTATGAAGCAATCTACCATGGAGTCCCTATAGTGGGCATTCCCCTGTTTACGGAACAACCTGATAATATTGCTCACATAAAGGCCAAGGGAGCAACCCTTAGAGTGGACTTTAATACCATGTCAAGTACAGATTTGCTCAATGCATTGAAGACAGTCATCAATGACCCTACGTGAGTATATATTTTTTTTCTGTAGGAGGGATTTATAGATAGGTTCTCTTGTTAATAGTGAATATGAGTTCCACTCATTTTGTAAGAGACTAATTTTTTCTCTTTATTTCAATAGCTTTAGGGGGACACATAGTTTTTGGTTACATGGGTGCATTTTATAGTGGTGAAGAAGTCTTGAATTTAAGTGCACCTACCACCCCCACCTGTGCACATTGTATCTAATAGGTGAATTTTAGTCCCTCCACCCATTCCCACCTTCCCCCTCTGAGTCTTCAACGTCCATTATACCATTCTCTATGTCTTAGCAGATCTTTAGGTCCCTCTTATAAGTGGAAACGTGGTTGGTTTTTTATTCTCACATTTGTTCAGTTATGAGGATGTTCTCAACTCCTCTGAAGTGTTTGCAAAAAACATTATATATTATATAAATGCAAGAGGGAACAAAAAAAAAGAATTATCTTTTGAAGGATGGGCCCCTTGTAGTACACATAGAATTTTATTCTTCTGGAAATTTTGAGAAGGTTGAATCACAGTTTGTTGAAGAAACATTCTAAGTTGTAACAAGCAGGTGACTGGTTGTTCCACCATGACAACACACCTGCCCACACTGTACTGATTGTTCAGCAGTTTTTGGCCCAAAATGACATGACTTGCAAGTCCCGTCCCCCACCCCCCATTCACCTAATCTCACCATGAGCAACTTGTGGATATAAAAAAGTTCTCAAAGGGAAAGATTTTGCTGATGTGAAACAGGTGAAACATAAAATGGCAGAAGCACTAAAGGCATCAAAATTGATGAGTTCAAAACTTTTGGGCAAAGGAAAAGCATTTCGATAGGTGTACTGCATCAAACAGAGAGTAATCCGAAGGTGACTGAAGTTTAAACATGTAAGACTAAATATACAGTTTCTTACAAATAAACTCTGTTTTGGGGGGTTCCCTTGTATATTATATCACATTTTCACATTCACTAATCACCTGATAGGCACATAGGTTGATTTCAAATATTTGCAATTGCAAATTGTGCTGAAGAACATGCAAGTGCATGTGTCTTTTTTGTATAACAACCTCTGTTCATTCAGGTAGATACTTAGTAGTGGGATCGTTGGATCAAACGATAGAGCTACTTTTAGTTCTTTGAAAAATCTCCATACCGATTTTTCTAGAAGTCAAACTAATTTATGCTTCCACCACAAATGCAGATGTGCATTTATCTTATGTATTTCATACTTAAAGTTTTATTTTGCTCAGATGATGATACCACAAATAAAGATCTGAGTAATAGGTACATCACTGTCTTCATAATAATTTTTGGGTTAATTTTGAAATTTTGAGTTATTTACTTAGCAGATGTGCATTTGTCTTATGTATTTCATGCTTAAAGTTTTATTTTAGTAGATAACATATGTGGTGTTCCCTTTTCACTTTATCCATGACAGTATCTCATTGTGGTTTTAATTTTCATTTCCTTAGTGATCGGTGGTGTTGAACATTTTTTCATAAGTTTATGGGCCATATGTTTACCTTCTCTTAAGAGATATCTGTTTATATCACTTGCCCACTTTTTAATGTGTTTATTTGCTTTCTTTTTGCTGATTTGTTTTGAGTTCTTTGTAGATCCTGAATATTAGTTCTTTATCAGATGTAGTTTGCAAATATCTTCTAGCATTATGTAGGTTGCCTATTTACTGTGTTGACTTTTTTTTCTGTGCAGTGGCTGTTTAGTTAAATCTAACTTATTTATTTTGGATTTTGTTGCACTTCCTTTCTGTGGTTTTAGCCATAAATAATTTCCCTAAGCCAATGTCTGGAAGAGTTTTTTCTAAGTTTTCTTTTAGGAGTTTTATAATTTCAGGTCTGACATTTAAGTTTGTAATCTATCTTGAGTTAATTTTTGTATATGGTGAGATATAATAACCAAGTTTTATTTTTTTCTGCATGTTGCTATCCAATTTTCCAAGCACCATTTGTTGAATAGAGTGTCTTTCACCCAGTGTGGGTTTTTGTTTGCTTTGTGGACGATCAGCTGGTTGTGAGTATTTGTGCTTATTTCTGTATTCTTCATTCTGTTCTATTGGTCCATGTGTCTACTCCTGTACCAATCATGCTGTTTTGGTTAGTATAACCTTGTAGTACAATTTGAAGTAAGATAATGTGATGTCTTTAGCTTTGTTCTTTTTGCATAAAATTTATTTGGCTATTTTGACTCTCTTTTGTTTCCATATGAATTTTATAACTGTTTTTTCTTATTCTGAGAAAAATGACATTGGTAATTTGGAGGCATTTTGTTGAATCTGTCTATTACTTCAAGTAATATGGTCATTTTAACAAATGGTATTCTTCTGCTCCATGAGCATGCAATGATTTCCATTTGTTCTATCATCTGCAATTTCTTTCATCACTGCTTTGTAGTTATCCTTGTAGAAATCTTTCACCATTTAGGTTAAATAGATTCCTAGGTATGTTGTCTATTTTGCATTTATCATAAATGAAATGTAGTTCTGGATTTGATTCTCACCTTGGTCATTTTTAGTGTATAGCAGAGCTACTATGGATTTGTATGCATTTGCGTATCCTGAAACTTGACCTAATTCATTTATCATATCCAGGTGTCTTTTGGAGGATTCTTTAGGATTCAGTAGGTATGAGATATATTGCCAGCATTCAGAGATACTTTGATTTCTTTTCCAATTTGGATATATTTTATTCGTCTCTTGCCTGATTGCTCTGACTAGGACTCTCAGTACTATGTTGAATAAGACTGGTAAAAATGAACATTCTTGCCTTGTTCCAATTCAGAGGGAGAATGCATTCAACTTTTCATTCATGATGGCATTGGCTATGGGTTTGTTGTATATTTTTATTACTTTGAGGAATGTTCCCTCTATGCCTATTTTGCTGAGGATTTTTATCATGAAGCAATGCTGAGTTTAATAAAATACTTTTTCTGCATCTATTGAGATAATCATATGATTTTTATTTTTAATTCTGTTTATGTGGTGGTCACATTTATTGGCTTGCAGATGTTGAAACATCCTTGCATCCCTGGGATAAAATTCACTTGAACATAGTGGATTTTTTTTATGTTCTGCTAAATTCTGTTTGCTAATATTTTGCTCAGATTATGATACCACAAATAAAGATCTGAGTAATAGGTGCACCTCTGTCTTCATAATAATTTTTGAGTTAATTTTGAAATTTTGAGTTATTTACTTAGCAGATGTGCATTTGCTTTATGTATTTCATACTTAAAGTTTTATTTTAGTAGATAACATATTTTAAAATTCTAAGAATCAAATAGCAAAATAAACATAAAACAATAGAAGAAATCCACAGAGTGTTCCCATAGTGTACCAGGAAAAAACCTCTCTTCAAGAGAACATTTGAACATTCAGAAAGAGATAGAAGAAAACCTCAACTTGTTGCAAGGAAAACATTTCCAAGAGAGGGAGAGAGGACCAGAAAGTATAAAGGCACTAAGGTCACGACATACTTAGATGCTTAAAGAAGACTAGAGCCAGGCTCGGTGGCTCAGCCTGTAATCCCACGCCTTGGTAGGCTGAGGTGAGTGGATTGCCTGAGCCCGCGGATTCGAGACCCACCTGGGCAACTTGGCGAGACCTCATCTCTACAATAAATCAAAAATTAGCTGGGTGTGATAGCGCTCGCCTGTAGTTCCAGCTACTTGGAAGGTTGAGGTGGAAGGATCGCTGGAGCCCAGCAGGTTGAGGCTGCTGTGGCTGGGAGCGTGCCACTGCACTTCAGTCTGGCAACAGAGTGAGACTCCAACTCAAAAAATAAAAAATAAAAAATAAAAAAGTCAATATCACTAGAAGAGAGAACGCAAGGGGAAAGTGTTAGAAGAGGAAGTTGTCAGTGTCTGACCATGCAGATTAAGGAAGATTTGGATTTTATTCTTTTGTTTAATTCTTAATGAGATGAGAAGCCTAATGAAAATCTTAATCAGGGGAGTGTCATAATCTGACATTACTTTCAAAAATTATTTTGGCTATTGGGTGGAAATTAGACAGTAGACGACAGATGAGTAGAGTAGAAACAGAGAGACTGCATCAGAGACATTTCACCCACCATGACACAATTTCTCTTTAAAAACATCAAGATGATCTTTCTCAAATTGCCTGTCCACTATCTTACTTGTAGCATTTAAAATGGCTCATAATAATTCTTTTGCTAGAAAGACATTAGCTTTCCCACCTGACCTTCCATTTTTACTTTTAAAAATATTTATTCATGAGGAAATTCTAATTTAAAAGCCAAGTTTTCTATGGTGACCCAAATGAAAATATTTTAATTCTATGCCAATTCTATGACATTGACTTGAATCATTTGTGGACTCTTTTCAAATCCTTTTATAGATTTGATATTTTCAAGCAATAACTTACTTTCAGTGTTGGTATCTTTATTCTTTCAGGTATAGAGAGAATGCTATGAAATTATCAAGAATTCATCATGATCAACTAGTAAAGCCCTTGGATCGAGCAGTGTTCTGGATTGAGCATGTCATGCGCCACAAAGGAGCCAAACACTTTCGGGTTGCAGCCCATGACCTCACCTGGTTTCAGTACCACTCTTTGGATGTGATTGGGTTCCTGCTGGCCTGTGTGGCAACTGTGATCTTCGTTATCACAAAATGTTGCTTGTTTTGTTTCCAGATGTTTGCTAAAACAAGGAAGAGGGGAAAAAAAGATTAGTTGTGTTAAAGGCCTGAAGCTGGGATACCTGATAAGACAAGACTCCTTCTGTTTATTCTAGCAAGAAGAGGTTATCTGATGTAGTATTCCTTTTCTTCTGTGATGAATCTTCTTTTCACAATTTATTGTGTTATGTTAAAATGTGTTTATTATAAATTTAGTCATTATTTAAAAGTTATAAATATTCCATGTCAAAATTTTTAAAATTAGAAAAAATAAAATTAATATAAAGCCATGTGGGTTATACTGAAATTTATTATTCAAATTCCCAAGTAATGCAAAAAAATTTAGTGAGCATAACTGTTTCAATGTTGTCTATAACACAAGAACATTATGAAGTCTACTCACAGTATCAGTACTGTTTTACAAATATTCATAATACTTTGGCTTCATCTGGAACAGAGTTATCCATTTTAATAGTTGCCAAGATGTTTTACAGCTGAGAATGCAGAGAAACCTCCTAAGCCATGAGGCAAGCTATGATTATGCTGGACTCAGGAACCCCACAAGGGAAAACCAGGGGAAGAGGAAGGGAAAGGAGAAGTTAAGAAAATATCAGTGTGCCTATTGTAGAAAGATAGGGTATTATGCAAAGGACTGCCCTATAAATTCAAGAAACTGTAAAAACACTCTGGCACAGACCATGCTATCAGGAGTTCAATCCAACGCCCATGCCTCCCTTACCCCAAGAGAAGAGGAGTTTGATGGAGAATGAAAGTGACCGAGGTCTTCATCTTTTGAACTACCATCCATAGATCTGATCCCATAGGCACCTCGGGTCCAACGCAAAGGGAGAACCTGAAATATGGTCTTCTTGGTCAATTCAGTTGCCACCACTCAGTGGTTAATTGATTGCTGAACCTTTCTTCACAAACCTCGGTGAACATGGTAGGAATGAATGGAATAATTCAAGCGTATTTAAACCTGCTAACCTACAAAGTAGGGAATGAAAATATTAAACACAAATTTCTGTATGTCCCAGAATGCTCTATACCTTTGTTGGGCAAGGACTTACTATGGAAATTGCAGGCCCAAATAGCCTTAAAACCAGCAGGAAAATTGTACCTTCAGGTACCCACAGAATGAGGGCTGGCACGGCAGAAGTCTCTAGCCAATCTGGTCTTATGCCAGAACCCCAAGGAACTGACAGAACTCTCTCAAACTATTCCAGAAGAAATAAGTAAGGCAGTTAATATTGAGATTTGGGCCACAGAGCACCCAGGGAGGGCTACCAGTGCCACTCCAATTACAATTCAATTAAAACCTGGAGCCCTCCCAGTAAGAAAGAAGCAATATCCACTAAAACGAGGAGCTCTGAGAGGTATTCAGCCCATTCTGGTTGAATTTCCAAAATATAGGTCAATCAGACCTTATCAATCACCATAAAATACACCTATACTTCCAGTCAAGAAATGTCATTCAAATAAGTACAGGTCTATGCAAGATCTTAAAGCTATCAATGACATCGTTCTGGATATTCATCTTACAGTAGCCTACCCTTACACTTTGTTAACCTCTGTCCTGAAGGATCACTGCTATGCTGGATCTCAAAGATGCCTTCTTTTTGTGTCCTGGTGAAGAAAAAAAGTCAGCTCCTATTTGCCTTTGATTGGACAGAACCAGATACCAAAAGCTGTTTTCAGTACTGTTGAACAGGGCTCTCACAAGGATCTAAAAATTCACCTATTCTGTTTGGGGAAACTTTAGCCCAGAACTTAGGGAAAATTTAGTTAACAGGAGGGGTCCTACTCCAATATGTCTATGATCTTCTAATCACCAGCCCTTCAGAAGAATTTTGTTTTCAGAACACAATAACTATGTTAAATCACATGATGGCATGTGGCTATGAGGTGTCTAAGGAGAAGGTCCAAATTTGTCAGGAAACTGTTGAATACCTCAAGTTTTTCTCTTATGTGGAAGCACTTGAGCTTTAACCACTAACAGGAGACAAACCATCGTATCTATTCTTGCTCTGAAGAATCATAGACAACTGAGAGCCTTCTTGACAATGACTGACTTCTGACACATCTGGATACTTAACTATGGACTAGAGGTAAGAACTCCTTAAGGGGCCAGAAGACTCTCCCTGTATATGGAATTGGGAACATGAGTAGTCCTTTCAGCACCTAAAGAAAGCATTAAAACTTCTGCACCTGCCCTCAGACTCCCAAATCTCAGAAAACCTTACAAACTGTATGTACATAAGAGGCAAGGGCTGGCCTTGGAAGTACTGGTCCAAATGTTGGGCAAAGTACGGCAACCCACTGCCTACTTTTCATAACAACTTCAAGGCATGGCCCCATGCCTAAAGGCTATGGCCATTACGCTGCCTGCTGCTCCAAGAAGCTGAGAAACTCACCCTCAGACAGGATATTATTAGATACATACCACACCAGGTGCTGAGTGTCCTGGAGCAGAAAGAAGGCTACTGGTTCACCGCAGGATGTCTGGGGAAATATCAAGCTATGCTGTTGGATAACCCAGTGATAATACTAAAAACCACTTCAGCTCTAAACCCAGCTGCCTTCCTGCCCATTGCGGAAGAAGTCCCTCTGGAGTATAACTGTCTGGAAATCATTGATCAAGTTCATGTCAGCCCACCAGCTCTGCAAGATGTGGCTCTAGAAAACCCAGACTGGGACCTATTTGTGGATGGTAGCTGTCTAATGGCTCAAGGAAAATGATAAGCAGCATATGCAGTCGTAACCCAAACGAACGTTATAGAGGACCACCCCTTCTCTGCTGGGAGCATGACACAAAAGGTAGAACTGGTGACTTTAACTAGGGCCCTGATGCTCTGAAGGTAAGACAGTGAATGTGTATATTGACTGTTAGGTATGCCTTTCTGATTGTACACACACACGGGGCAATATGGAAAGAAAGGAGTTTGCTTAAGGCAGATAACAGAAACATCAAATATTTGGAGCAAACTCCTTATTAAATGGGGCAATATGGAAAGAAAGGAGTTTGCTTAAGGCAGATAACACAAACATCAAATATTTGGAGCAAATTTGGGAACTGCTAGAAGCTATATATAAACCTTCTGCAGTGGCAGTAATTCATTGTCCTGGGCATCAGCCTGCAGTCTCAGAAATTGCAAGGGGAAATGCCTTCACTGACAAGATAGCCAGGCAAAAAGCCTTAGGCATGGTGGATGTGATAGTCCCTCTAATGCCACAGGTAAACTTAATCCACTTTACCTCTCCATATAGTCCAGAGGAAGATACATATGCAGAAGAGACAGATTCTCTAAGATACAAGGAGGCTGGAGGACAAACCAAGGACTAGTTTGGATTCCAGAAAAGCTAGTCTACCTCATCCTGTAGTATCTATACCATGGGACTCACTTTGGACAGGAAGCCACCTCAGCCTTTACTAAGTGGTATCTATGAGAAAAAAGGATGAAGAAATGCCTAGAAAGCATAATTGACAGATGTTACTCGTGCACCCAAAATAATCCCGATAGAAAACTAGGACCTCCAGGGACTCAGAAAAAGGATGGCCTTTCCTTTCAGATCTGGCAAGTGGACTTCACACACACGCCTCCTGGACGAGGAGGTTTTAAACTTCTCCTAATGTTCATCTATACCTTCTCCAGATGGGTTGAAGCTTTCCCATGTTGCACAGAAAAGGCATCTGAAGTAGCTTGTTGCCTACTTAAAGAAATGATTCCCAGATTTGGCCTACTAGAGAACATCCAAAGTGACAATGGGCCAGCCTTCATCACAGACATCCCCCAGCAAATTAGTAAGGCCTTAGGAATTGACTGGAAGCTACACACTGTGCTACAACCCCAATCTTCTGGTAAAACAGAAGGAGTGAATAAGACTCTAAAAATGGTAATTGCCAAGCTCTGTCAAGAGACACAGCTAAACTGCACACGGGTATTGGGAATTGCATTGCTCAGGATCCGAGTCAGTCCCTGAAGCTGGATTAATTTAAGTCCCTTTGAAATTGTTTATTGCAGGTCTTTTTTCTATACCTATGAAGAGAATGGGGCCACAGACATAGGCCATAATGTACTCATAAGAAAATATGTCACGGCCAGTCTCGGTGGCTCAGCCTGTAATCCCAGCACTTTGGGAGGACAAGGTTAGTGGATTGCCTGAGCCCACAGGTTCAGGACCCACCTGGGCAACTTGGCGAGACCTCATCTCTACAATAAATAAAAAATTAGCCTGGTGTGGTAGTGCGTGCCTGTAGTTCTGGCTACTTGGAAGGTTGAGGCGGACATATCACCAGAACCCAGCTGGTCAACACTGGAGTTGCTGTGAGCATGCCACTGCACTCCAGCCTGGATGACAGTGAGACTCCAACTCAAAAAAAAAAATATGTCACATAGCACCTTAGATGGATTTAGAGTCTTTAATATTCTGTGATCTATCACAGAAACAAAGAACTGAGTACCACATGTTCTCACTCATAAAAGGAACCTGAACAATTATAATACCATAAGAAAGGGATCACCAGGTAGTGGGAAACTGCCAGGGGAGGGGAGTGAGGGGGCACACTTCATCAATAAGGGTAGCTGATCTCAAACCAGGTGACATGGGAACAAAAGTGAGGCCCAAACTTTACCCGTACAATGACCATTTGTATAACAAGTCCTGAATTTTACCCCACATTTTTAAAATTTAAAAAATTAAATTAATTAATAAAGAAAGAAAAAAAAGAATCCTGAAATCTGATGTGTTCTTGTCCAAGCTCATCATAAAAGCAAGGGACTTATTGCATGTTATATAAAAAACACTGGTGAACACAGAATACTTCTACCTGAGACAAGCTAATGAATTCATAATTCTGGTAGAAAAAAGAAATATGTTATCTATTTAAGGCAGGTCGTAACCACAGTTTATAAGCTTGCTTCCCCTTGGAGCACCCTGAATCATGGAGGACCCAGTCATCACTTCTACCCCAGGGAGCAACTGCTGTGAAAGGACTGGAGAGAAGGAGGACCCAACCAACAGTTACAAGGAAAGTGGAAGGGACCCTATGACATTCCACGTATTACTCCTACTACATGAAAACTAGATAGCATCAAGCCTTGGGTACATCGCTCCTGGGTAAAAACGTATACACCTGAATGAAGGGACCCTGTTCCAAGAGCAGCACCAAAGCCCCAGGGGACTGTAGAGTCGGTATAGGACTTAAGGTTGTTATTTTAGCAAACAAAATGATTCTTACTATTCTTGTCCTCTTACCCTATAATATGAATGCCAGTGGAAATGTGTATTTAGAATGAGCCTATTCTTAAGCTGATACATTTATTTATCAAATTGCTGTATTTGTAAACAAGTTCCAGTTTCGGAGGCCACAGGGCTTTCCTGGTGGATCTCACCCCACTCAGGGGACTAACAGGAAACAACTAGACCTGTACATTCAGGAATTCAGAGCAAGGAAGCAAGAAGCTAATAGTGATGATCTAATGAGATTTACTCCACTGCAATGACCCATTAAGGAAACTATAAATGAACCAGACCATAATTTCACTTTTTGTACCAATCTGCCATACAAGACAATGTAATAATTTTTAGCCAACATTATCATCATGAGCCTAAAGCCCCAAGTCTTAATTATTGAACCATAGAAGTGTCCCATCAAATATGGGACCAAGTAATATGGCTCACACCTGAATATGGTAGATTGCCCTTTGTGATGGGCAAAGAAATCACTCAAAGTGGCATCTTTCAAATGTAACCTGACACATGGGTTGTGTCCCTTTAGAGTAATGCCAAAGCCTTATTATTCTTAAGAACAGTGATCTGTTTGCCACCAACTGGACTCAGAGTTCGGAAGCATACTGGCAAGCTCCTAGTGGGACTTGATTGATCTGTGGTACAAATTTATGACCCCAGGTAGATTGGTAATCCACTCTGGGCATTACATGGGCCCAAGGACACAAATCTAGCACTCTTCAAAAGGCAAAGATAGCCAACTTGCCTTATCTGCACACTCGGTGAAATAGATCTGTTTTCAAAAGGTACGATTATGCCCTTAATTTCTTTTTACCCAACGTAGGCCTAGAAGGTGTGTCCCTTCACATTGAAGCCTTGGCTAAATTCACATAGCAAGCTCTGAATGAAAGTAGGAACAGCATAACGTTAATTAATTCTGAAATGACTCTTTTTTAATTTTTTTATTATTTTATTTTTAAAATGTGGGGTATAAATGAGGGTTAGGTGTATTCGTGGTCATCATACAGGTAAAGTGTGGGTACCCTTATTGATATTATGTGCCCCACCTCCCCCACCTCCCCTGGCAGTGTCCCACTACTGCCAATCCCTTTCTTACATTATGATGATAAACGTTCGAGGCCCACTTATGAGTGAGTACATGTGGTACACAGATCTTTGTTTCTGTGATAAATCACTGAGTATCATAGACTCTAATTCCATTCAGGCTGCTGCAGAGTTCAAAATTTTGTTTTTATTTATGACTGCATAATATTCCATTGAGTAAATGTACCACATTTTCTTTATCCAGTCCACTTTTGATAGGCAGCATGGTTGGTTCCATGTTTTTGCTATCGTGAATAATGCTGCAATAAACATGCATGTGCAAGTATCTTTATTATAGAATGATTTGAGTTCCTCAAGGTATATTCCCAGAAGGGGAATTGCTGGGTCATCTGGAAGGTTGATTTTCAGATTTTTTAGAAATTGCCACACTGTTTTCCACAGAGGTTTTACTAGTTTACATTCCCACTAACCCAATGTAAAAGTGCTGCCTTTTCCCCACCCCACATCCTCTCCAGCATGTGTTGTTTTTTGAGTTATTGATGATGGCCATCTTGACTGGAGTTAAGTGGTATCTCAGTGTGGTTTTAATTTGCATTTCTTTGATGACTAGGGAGGCTGAGCACTTTTTCATGTGTCTGTCGTCTGCTTATATGTCTTCTTCTGAGAAGTGTCTATTCTTGCCCATTTTTTAAAAGGGTTGTTTGTTTTTTTTCCTTTCAGCATGTTTGAGTTTCTTGTAGATCCTGGATGTTAG
Source organism: Tarsius wallacei (assembly GCA_963574415.1). Lineage (NCBI taxonomy): Eukaryota > Metazoa > Chordata > Mammalia > Primates > Tarsiidae > Tarsius > Tarsius wallacei. The sequence goes on from CAUYQG010272574.1 coordinate 17,100, forward strand.
GCCTTTGTCAGATATACAGTTTGCAAATATCTTTTTCCATTCTGTGGGCTGTCTCCCCACTCTCTTGATGGTTTATTTTGCTCTGCAGAAACTTTTCAGTTAGATGAGGTCCCACTTGTTTGTCTTATCTTTTATAGAACTTGCTATTGGAGAGTTGATCAGGACTTGGTTGCCTATTCCAATTTCCATAAGGGTGTTTCCTACATTTTCTTCTAGGATTCTTATAGTTTGCAATTTTACATTTAGGTCTTTGATCCATTTAGAATTGATTTTTGTGTATGGTGATAGGTGGGAATCTTGTTTCAGTCTTCTGCATGTAGTCAACCAGTTTTCCCAGCACCATTTACTGAATAGGTTCTCCTCTCCCCATTGATTGTTGGTGGAGGCTTTGTTGAAGAAGAGTTGGTTAAGTAATTGAGGGTTTGCTTCCAGAAACTCTATACTGCTCTATTATCTACATGCCTGTTCTTGTACCAATATGAGGCTGTTTTGATTATTGTAGCTTTTTAATAAAGTTTGAAGTCTGGAAGTGTGCTACCACCCACTTTGTTTCTTTTGCTAAGAATCGTTCTAGTTATTTGTGGTCTTTTATGTTTCCATATGAATTTCTGTATTGTCATTTCCAGGTCTGAAAAGAATGATGTTGGTAATTTAATAGGTATTGCATTATACCTATAGGTTGCCTTTGGTAGGATAGACCACTTAACAATGTTAATTCTTCCAATCCATGAGCATGGAATACTTTTTCATTTGGTTGTGTCTTCTTGGATTTCTTTGAGCAGTGTTTTGTAGTTTTCATTGTAAAGGTCTTTCACTTCTTTGGTTAGGAAGATGCCACAGTATTTCATTTTTTTGTGACTATCGTAAATGGGATTGTGCTTTTTATTTGGGTTTCTGTTTATTGTTGGTGTATAGGAATGCAAATGTCTTTTGCATGTTTTTGTACCCTGAGACTTTGTCAAAGTCCTTTATCAGTGCAAAGATTTTTTTGACAGATTTTCTTGGGTTTTCAAGGTATCAGGTCATGTCATCCTCAAAGAGGGATAACAACTTCTTCTTTTCCTATTTGGATACCCTTGATTTCCTTCTCTCATCTAATTGTTCTAGCTAGGACTTCCAACACAATGCTGAACAGGAGAGGTGAAAGTGGGCTGCCTAGTCTTGTTCTGCTTTTCAGGGGAAACACTTCCAATTTCTGTTCATTCAGCAGTATGTTGGCTGTGGGTGTATTATAGATGGCCCTTATTATTTTGAGGTATGTTCCATCTATGCCTAGGTGTTCAAGGGTTTGTATCAAGAAGGGATGCTGGATTTTATCAAAAGCTTTTTCTGCATCTAATGATATAATAATATGATTCTTGCTTTTACATCTGTCAAACACTTAATTACGTTTATGGTCTTGCAGATGTTGAACCAACCCTGCATCCTGGGGATGAAGCTTACTTGGTTATGGTGGATGGTTTTTGAGATGTGTTGTTGGATCCTGTTTACTAGAATCTTGTTGAGAATTTTTGAAACTATGTTCATCAAGGATATGGGCCTGTAGTTTTCTTTCTTTGTTGGATCTTTACATGGATTGGGTATCAATGTGTTGTTAGCTTCATAAAGTGATTTGGGGAGAGTTCCATCTTTCCTAATTGCCTGGAATACTTTCAATAGGATTGGCATCAGCTCCTCCTTGTATGTTTTGTTGAATTCTGCTGAAAAACCATCTGGTCCAGGGCTTTATTTTGTGGGTAGTTTTCTTATGGTGAAATCAATTTCCTGGATTGTTATTGGTCTATTTAGGGTCTCAATTTCTTCTTTTTTCAACCTTGGGAGGTTGTGTGTCAGAAAATCCTCTGATTCCCTTAGGTTTTCGAGTTTGTTTCCATACAAGTGTACACAGTAATCTCTGATTCTCTTTTGTGTTTCTTCGGGGTCAGTTGAGACTTCATCTTTTGCATTTCTGATTGTGTTTATTTGGGCTTTTTCTTTCTTTTCTTGGTCAGTTTTGCTAAGGGTCCATCAATCTTGTTTATCTTTTCAAAGACCCAGCTTTTGTTTTGTTGATTTTTTCTATGATATTTTTGTCTTCTATGTCCTGTATTTGGGCTTTCATTTCAGTGATCTGGATTCTTCTGCTGAAGTTAGGGTTTTGGTGGTCTTGTTTTTCCAGATGAATCAGGGAACCTCACCATGATGCTAAGCCAAATGAAAAGCAGTATTAATTCTATAGACAATGTAGATGCTTATGCTAAGCAGGTGCTTGAAAT
>CAUYQG010272591.1:0-23161 GCA_963574415.1 Tarsius wallacei
TAGTTCCAGCTACTTGGAAGGCTGAGGCGGAAGGATCGCCGGAGCCCGGCAGGTCGAGGCTGCGGTGGCCGGGAGCGGCCACTGCACTCCAGTCTGGGCGACAGAGTGAGACTCCAACTCAAAAAAAAAAAAAAAAAAAAAGATATATATATATATATATATATATGATTAAATCAGGTGCTTTCCTGCGAGTTGATTTCTTGGTGGCAACATGAGGCTCTCGGAGCTTGGGACATGTTGCCCCTTCACTATGTACCCCAGACTGCAGACTGAAGCTCATGCATGGGATTGTCATGACCGCTTTGTCTCTGCTCTTGACTCCAACTCTGTAAAGTGCCCATGACTGCAGCGCCTGCTGCTTCTAGTAGCAGACTCCCTACCCTGCGATCTCAACATGTAACCTGCCTGGCGGCCCCTGCACCACCTTTGCTCTGCACGCTGGACACCGACTGTGTGTCAGGGACAGGGACGGGGAGACAAGCAAGACTGAGACTCTGTGCTCAGGGAGGGAGAGAGGATCAGGAAGACCCTGCCATCGACGTCTGTGCTCAGAGAGGTTAGACCACTTCCCCTGGGTCACACAGCTAGGAAGAAGCGGGGTACAGATTCAAAGGCAGACCTGTTTGACCTAAAGCCCAAGTTCCTTCCACTGCCCCACTTCTCCAGGGGAACTTATGTTCTGGTGGAAGAGATGTCTCTAAACAGCCCAGCAAAACACCAGAGGATCCATTCCACATTGGAGGCATGCCTGAAGAGCCTTGGGGACATGGAGGGTGCGGGCGTGGATGATCATGGGGCGGAAGTTCCATCAGGGACGTCCACAGGGAAGGGGTGGTGGACCCTAAGCAGTTCCATCCTCTAGCCTAATGTGGACATCAGGCAGTCCACATTAGAACTGTGCCTGGAGGAAGAGTCACGATGCCCTGCACAGTTTATGCACAGACGCCTGAGCTTGAGGGGCACGAACCGTGCGCATCCCTGCTCTGTGCACATGACGGGTCGCGAGGTCCCTTGAGTCAGTCAGGAAGAAAGGAAAAGTCACCAGTCAAGGGCACTGGGGAAAGCATGCAGTGCCGGGTGGGTTGTTGGGTCCTCTGGGTCCCTCTCAGGAAGGTGCTGTCGGCGTCCTTACTCTCAGGTGGGTGGAGGGAAGGTGGGTCCCTTCTTAGTCCTCCCACTGAGGCTGAGGAGGAGAGCCCTTCCCAGGCAGGCCTGGGCCGCGAGCGATGACTGGGAGCCCAGCGGACTCGAAAGCAGCAGCAGGTGGTTCTGAGCATTTACCAACCAGGCCCTTTGTGGACAGGCCTACTCATTACCCCCATGGCAGCCCCCATGGTGGGGGAGCTGTGCCCAGTCTACAGGTGGGCAAAATGCACAGAGAGGGGCCCACAGTGAGCGGCTGACACCGTCTTGTTCTTCCAAGTCTGAGCACGGCGCTCCTCCTCCTGTAGCTGCCAGCACCTCGCTGGAGACAGACGGAGGGCTGGGGGCCTGCAGGTGGGGACGGGTGGGGGTGGGCACGTGGCCTACACGAGTGCCTTTGGTCCTCACCACAGCCTGTCCATTTGTAGATAAGCCAACCCAGGGCCAAAGAGGGGCGGTTACCTGCCCAGGGTCGCCCAGCAGAGCCAGGTTGGAACCTGGAGTTCATGTGTTCTTTGCTGTGCCATGTGCCCACTCATCTCCTCTGAGGTCCACGTTTCAGCCTCGCTTTGGCATGGAATGCCCAGAGACAGGGAAAGGGCACTGAGAGCAGCCTCTCCAGGTAGCAGCACGAGGTTCAGACTCGCAGAGGGAGGTGGCCGTGACTGTTACCACTTCAGCCCTCCTGTCACTGGGGCCCACAGCCCACCTTGCATGTTCCGTGGTTTCGGCGAGGCCGTTCCTTCCACTGCAGCCTCTTTGAAAATATAAATGTTCCTGGGACATGTATCCACCCACTGCCTCCTGCGAGGACATTCTGCCCCCTGGACTTTGGTCTGGAGGAACTGATCCAGCGATACATTCAGCTGGGCAAGCACTGGCTGGGTGCCAGCTAGGAGACATGGTCTGTGCTGGGTGCCTGAGAGTGGGCGGGAGTCCCTGGAGACAGGCTCTTGCCTGCAACTCACCAGAGTTTGCATACCTGGAGCCAGGGTGGGCCGCGCCTGATGGAGCCTCAGCTCCTGGGTCTGTATCCCCATGTGGGTCTGAGCCCACGAGACGGGCAGGATGAGGAGAAGGAGGAGAATGAGAGATGGGGACTCATGGTACCTTGTGACGCACACACTCAGGTCAGAGACCCTGAGCACCTCACCACGGGCACCCAGAGGCACAAGGGGGGAGCAAGTAGGGAGCCAGTACACACCTGAGCTCCAGATAGAGCAGCCTCACTGCAGTATGGGTGGGTGTGGGTGGTTCCCTCTGCCCAGCCAGATGTGGACTCCCTGGAGGCTGCTTCCAAGAGCCAGGCGAAGCTGGCCCGAACCCACCTGGCCCAACCCACTTGTATTTTCAGGGAGGCCAACTGAGGCCCAGAGAGGGAAGAGGAAGAGTGCCTACTGGGTGCCAAGCCCCACACAGGCTCTGTGTAGACACTCCTCATTTGGGAGATAGGAACCAGTTCTACTTTGTGCGTGGAGAAAACTGAGGCTGGAAAAGTGGCAAGATTCACCTAGGATTGCAGAGCTCAGACTAAGACTGGCAGCATCGAGATGTGGAGCCAGCCCCAGGTATGCTGGCACCCAGGCTGGTGCCTTCTGAGCCGTTCACGGAGCTCCGTTCTTGGTGCTGGCATCAGGGTGGGCCTATTAAATTGTTGGCTCTTAGCCTAAGCGATGTGAGAACCGCTCCTGCTCGGGACAGGGGAGCTTATTTCACTTTCTCAGATCCCTGAGATGACTAAGGAGGAAGAAGAATGGAGAGCTGGCAGGAAAGCGGGTGTCTCCCACCAACCTCTCACCTCTGTGGGCATCCCAGTCAAGCAGGGGTGATGGCCTGGGCTTCTCTGCACTTCCCATCTTCCTGCAGGGGGGCCTAAGGTGGGCGGAGACTCAGGAGTGGGTAAATTGAGGGACTGATTAGAGGGAGAAGGGCTCTCCCATGGGCCTGGAGCACCCAGGAAGGACTTTATCCCTTTAGAGAAACAGGTAGGAGGTGACCTAGGCCAGAAGCATCTTTCTCTCACCCTTTGAAGATCATTGCTGTAAAGGGCCCTGGCAGGCCCAGTGCCCACCTGTCCAATGACAGCCAGTTGCACCCCTTAACTGGCTTGTGGATTTCCTGCCTGTGCCTGTCTCGAAGGCTAAGACCTGGCTCGCCGTGTTCCCGGGGACCACGCTGTGCTGAGGAGGAGCTTGGCTTCAAGCCCACGGGCTTTTTACAGAAGATAATGACCCAGGACTGGAGTTTGTTAAGGCCAAGAGTTAATGGGCATCTCCTGGAAGATAAGGCATTAGTGACTGTGAGGAGGATGTTGCCCTTTTGGAAAATGATGTAAAATATTCTTCAAGTCTACTTGAGATACTGAATGTTGTGAATGAACTGGTGGTCCATTCAGAGTCAGCTTCAAATCGCTATGGAGGCACTACCGGTGGAACTGGGTCCTTCCAAAAAGATCTGTTGAGGCTCTAACCCTTAGTACCTCAGAATGTGACCTTGTTTGGAAATAGGGTCTCTACGGAAGTGACCAAATTAAAGTCAGGCCATTAGAATGGACCCCAAATGTCCAGGAGTATTTTCTGTCCTTACAAAAAGGGAAAACTTGGACACAGAGACAGACACTCGCGGGGGGAAGACGATGTGAAGGCAGGAATTAAGTAACGTGTCTATACTCCAGGGAGTGCCAAAGATCTCCAGCAAGCCCCCAGAAGCCAGAAGAGAGGCACAGGACAGGTCTTCCCTTGGGATCCGCCCCTCTGACACCTTGATCTCAGACTTGAGCCAGCACATTTGTGTTATCTTAAGCCACACAGTCAGGGGTCCTATGTGTGGTCAGCCCAAACTAACAAAGACAGTAAAATCTCTTTCCCCAGGGCCTGTGCAATTGAGAGAAACCAACATGGTCCTGGCAGAAAGGGTCCTGGGGTCCTCACCACTTAAGGCCATTGTTCCCATTGGGTCCCACCAGGACAAGACTCCTGCGCAACCTTTGATATCCAGGCCTCAAGCTGGGCACATCATAGCTTCTCTTTCATTCAATCCCTCCACGATCCTCAAAAGGGAGGGCTTGTTCCTAGAAAAAGGGAGTTTGGGGCACTTCACTTGCCCAGGGTTGCACAGCCAGGACCTGTCCCCAGCAGAGGAAGATGTGCACGTGGAGACCTCGCAGAAGAGCCCCTGACACTGCCCGGTGGCTGCCAGGGTTTGGGGTGAGTTGACCCAATCTCTTGGCTCCATCCCTCATATTTCAAACTCTGGGGCAGTCTGGGTATGTGGAGGACTCATGTCTTCCTTGGATCTCTCACTGAGGAACACAGGATTGTAGGGGAAAGTTCAACCTCCCACCAAGGATGAGCTGCTAGGAACCCCCAAGTACTTTTCAAATGCAAGTTTCTGCCATTTATGGAGCACTTTCTCATACGCTGTGCCCCAGCATGGGCCTCGGATGGGAATCACTGTGCCCGTTTTAAGGAGGGATGGGCTAGCTGTGTTGGCTGACTGGTGTTAGTTAAACATTTAACTGTTGTTAATTAAACGCCCAAGATGCCACTCTGCCATGAGGACTCTGCCACTTGAGCTTACACTTAAGGAAAGATGCAAGTAGGTTTCACTTAAAAGGGGTCTCCCCTGGGGATGTTTTGGTGTTGTTCTAACCCAGACTTGGAGAAAAACCTTTCCCAGGAGTGTTTTCTGCCTTTACGACTTGTCTCAGTTTGTTTTGTAGTTGGGTGCCCCGTTGGCTGAGAAGGTGTTGGGATTTCCCAACTTCCCTGTCAGGAGGGAGCCTGACTGCCTCTTCCCCGGGTCATCTTGTCAGTTGCGGAAGGTCCTTCCCCTCTGGCCACTGGGACACAGGGAAGCTCTAGGCTGGGCAGGTCAGCCCCGGCGAAGGGAAGGTGGTGCTGACCGCTCCAGAGAGGACCAGCAAGAGCTGGCCCCCAGCCTGGGAAATGCAGTCCGGCCGGGAGTGCTGGTTCCCTGCAGATGCAGTTTCCAGCTTCTGCCACTGACAGCACGTTTTGCTGAAAGCCTGGGCTCCGGAGTCAGACTGCCTGGGTCCAAATCCCATCCAAGGTAAGTGGTTGCTCCCGCTTTTGTAAAATGGGGGGTGATGGGTTGTTGCAAGGACTAAATGATGAATATTTTTCAAGCACTTAGAAGAGGCCCTGGCATGTAGCGAGCACCACTCTAAGTGATTGCCGGGGTTATTTTATTTTCGTTATTGTTTTTACTGTGAACTCATTCAGCCAATGTGGATTGAGGACTGTGTGTGTGGAGTCAGATGGACTAGGTTCAAATCCCGGCTTTGCTCCTTTCTAGCAGCCCTGGGCACTTGCCTTCACCACTCTGTGCCTTGGTTTTCTCTTCTGTGAAATGGGGATAATAAAACTACAAATGTCGTAGGTTGGTTGTGAGGATAAGAGGCTCACAGTGAGTGTTAGTGACTCCTAGGCACTACTGTCATGATGGACATCTATGTGACTATGATTCCTGCTGGCTGTCAGCTCAGGCCCTCCACAGCCGCCTTGGGGGAAACTTAGGGTCACCTTGGGCAGATCCATTTCCGAGGCTGCAAGATCACCACCGGAGGCACAGGCGGCCCCTCCTGTGTGCTCCCTGGATTCTCCCTGCCCACCTAGAGCTGAGATCCAGCCCTTCCCGGAATATCCCTCACCCCCTAGTCCTCTTTCTCAAACATTGATCAGGTTGCTGGACACTTCAAGAGGCTACCCACTGCACAGCTTACAGTTCCAACTCCTCACGGGCCCTCGCCTGCAACTGCCTGCCTTGGGCCCTGCTCACACCCCGCAGCCCCACTGAGGGTGGGGTCTCCATTGCTCTAGCCACAGGGGCACATCAGGGGTGAGGTGTGACCTCCATTTCAACACCCGCATGTAAAGGGTGCTCAATAAACACTCGTCAGCAAATGAGCGGGTGGATGAGCCCAATTTCAAGCATCCTTTAGAGAGAAGATAATGTATCTCTGTTATTATGTAATAAGACAGGTGACAGTTCCACTATAGGGTTGCCAGCCTTGGGTATGGGATGCCTTCATCAATCCATCTCAGGACGAGGCAAGGGGACATGTCACCTCTTGCCCCTGTGGATGGCTTATGGATGGCTCTCCTCACCTCCTCTGCCCACTCCTGTCAGAAGCTGCCAGCTTTAGACGCTCCTGTTTCTGTTCTGTAGTACTGATCGTTTAATATTCAAGAGGTGGCATTAAATAAATATGCAGGCAATTATGTAATGTGTTTGGAAACAATCTGGTTAGTCCCAAAGTGCTTGGGCAAGAAACCAAACTTGAGTGCAGTAAGAGGTCTGAGTGATCTCTGAGGGTGGTGAAGGAGGCACGTGGCCGGCTTGCGCCTGCTCCCTCCCAAGATGGCCTGCAGGTCCTCATCTTCCTCAAGCTGCAGGTACAGGGGAGGAGAAGCCAGCTACATCTGCACAGTGAGGAAGAATCTGAGTTGCATGCATCCTGGCTGCAAAGCTTCTTCTCTCTGGGTCTCAGTCTTCTCATCTGTGTAAAGAGTTGACAGCGCCTGATGGGGAGGTCAGATGAGAACATGACCCCGAGCTCTGGCTCAAGGATGTTCACGCGGAACAAGAGTTGGGTCTGACGCTGCGAGATGAGTGATGAGTCTGGTCCCCGACAAAGTGGAAATGGTACACTGGGCATGGGCTCCAACGTTTACATAATGCAAGGTGGACTGAGCAAGGCAGTAACAGAGACCCAAAGAAAAGGCTTCAGCGGCACAGAGGGAGATGGGATCATCTCAGCAAGGGGCCAGAAAAGCTGCACCAGATCTGCCAAGTGTGCTGCCCTAGAAGGCAGAGAGAGGGCTGCCCCATTTAATTAACATGCATTAGGCACCTAGCATGTAACTCACTCAACAAGTATTGATGAGCACCTACTATGTTCAGCTACTCTGCTAAGCACTTTCTACAGCTTGTTTGATTTGCATGAGATGCTGCTGTTATCCCCATTTTACAGATGAGCGAACTGAGGCTCAGAGGGGCTGCCCCAGTTGCAGAACTGGCATTTGAATCCAGGTCTGAGTCCCACTTCCAAGCCCTCAGGACTCACTAAACCAACTGCAGTCACCCAGCTGGCCTGCTCTGTCCTCTCCCTCAGCTCTCAGCACAGGCCCCGGCAAGCCCGCCTGACCACCTCTGAGGCTCCATATGCAGCCCGGAGCCTCATCCAGAGGGCAGGAGAATGAACGAGGACAAGGAGAGGTGGTTGGCCCTTTGTGCAGGCACCAGTCTGTCCTCAGGGCACAGGCGGTATCAGAGCTCCCCGGCTTCCCAGCGCCAGTGCTGGGACAGACCCTGGGACTGATAATCATGCACTGTTATCAGACACGATGCTGCCTTCCTCCCTACGGTCCATGCCACACTCCCTGTTTCACACACAGCAGGGACTCCAGGGGATCTCCCCAAACCAGTGTACAAATAACACACTTGCCAACAGGACAGCCGAGGCAAGGTTGCTATGCCCAGACACTATGCTCTGGCTCAGATGACCCTCCGTCAGCACCCCCCAGTGGCTCTCTTCCCAGACGGCCCCCCAGCAAAGTCCCAGTCTCCAACTCACCCCTTCACGTCTTCTGGTTAAATGAGTGGCATCAGGGATTGGAAAATGGGGCCCATGTCTTGCTGGCTCGGGGGACTGGCTGACAACGTTCAACTCTGGAAAAGGAGAAAGACGGCATTGGTTAGGTGGGGGACCCAATGGGTACCTAGGTCAGGAAGGAGAAGGGTAAAGAACAGTGGTGTGGGGCGTCCCCAAAGTGCAGGCTCCGGGGCAGGGCCAGGGCCAACAGAGACCCAGACCCTGCCTTCTACACTGAGACCCACCAGGGTGGGCTTGTCCCTGCCCAGGCCCCAAGCCCATCTCAGAGGCTCAAATCCTCTTGCTGGCAGGGGTCACAATGGGGTCTCCCTGTCTGCGGCTGATGTCCAGGTCTGGGAGGGCAGAGGGGGTGTGGCAGAGTGGCCACCGGCGTGTGCTCTGGAGGGTAGTGGCCCTTCCTTGGGCAAGTGGCTTCACCTTTCTGAACCTCTGCTTCCCCATCTGGAGGAGAGAAATAGTAATTCCTATTTTTCAGGATTTTTGTGAGGGATAGAATGGGCATAGCACCTTGGCTCTCGGGAACACTCAGTGATCAGCAGTAAAAGACCACTGGCTGCTGCATGTCTCTCTGCAGCCTCCTTTTATTTATCGATCGATTAATCCATGTGCTCATTTGTAACTTTTATTTTAAATAGTTATCTGTCCAAAGGAAGTTGCAAAGAAATGTACAGAGAGGTCACATGCCCCTCCCCACGGCCTCCCCCAAGGTTAACTTGCACAACTCCAGAACACTGTTAAAACCAGGCCCATGACATCACACAACCTACAGCGTCTACTCAGTACTCACCAGAGGGACACGTGTGTGTGTGTGTGTGTGTGTGTGTGTGTGAGTGTGTGTGTGTGTGTGTGTGTGTGTTGCTCTCCGAAACCCTACGCAAAACCCTCCCACCATGGTCAAGAATGCAGACCTGTCCCATCCCCACAAGGCTTCCTGGGGTTCCCATCACAGTCATGCCCATCCCCTCTTCCCCTCCTCCCCAGCACCTGGCAACCACCAACCTACTCTCCATCTCTACAATACTGTTCTTTCCATTATGTTATACACATGAAGTCAGGCAGAGTGTAGCCTTTTGGGACTGACTTTTTTCACTCAGCAGGATTCTCTGGAGATTCCTCTAGGTTGTTGCATGTATCAATAGTTCATTCCTTTTTTGTTGTTGAATAATTTAAAAAAATTATTGGGTAGTAGTCCCTACATGGATGTGGGTTGTTTCCAGTTTTGGGCTATTTTGAATAAAGATGCTATAAACATTCATGTAAATCTTTTTGTGCGAACGTCAGTTTTTATTTATTTGGGATAAATGCCCAGTTGCTTTTTTTCTTCTTTTTTAATAAACTGCCAGACTGTTTTGCGGTTTGGCGAATGACTGTACTATTTTACATTCCCACCAGCAGTGTATGAGTGGTCCCATTTCTCCGCATCCTCATCAGGATTTGGTGTCGTCACTGCTTCTGATTTTGGCCATTGTGATAGGTGTGTAAGGTATCTTGGTGTGGTTTAGTGTGTATTTTCCTCAAGACATCTTTGCATGGCTTAGTTGTCATCTGAATCTCATCTTTGATGAGATATCTCTTTGTAATTTTTGCTCATTTTCTAATTGGATTTCTTTTTTTCTTTTTTTTACTGTTGAGTTTTGAGGTTCTTTGTATATGCCAGATACCAGTGCTTTTTCTGGCTTTTTGTGGTTTGCAAATATTTCCTTTCAATCTATAACTTGTCTTTTTATTCTCCACACAGCATGATTTTTTTTTTTTTTTTTTTTGCTGGAGAATAAACTCTTAATTTTGCTGAAGTCCAATGTGTAAGCTTTTAAATTTTATTTTATGGATCGGGCTTTCTTGTGTTAAACCTAAGAACTTTTTGCTTTGCCTTAGATCCTAAAGATTTCTCCCTTTTTTCTCCAAGTTTTATAGCTTTATAATTTACATTTAAGTCTATGGTCCGCTTTAAGTTAATTTTTACATAAGGTGCTAGACTTAGGCTGAAGTAATTATTATTGCCATTATTTGAACCTATGAATGTCCAATGCTCCAGCACCATTTGTTGAAAAGGTTATCGTCTTTCCTCTATTAAATTGTTTTTGTGCCTTTGATAAAAATAGGTCGAGCTGGCCGGGCTCGGTGGCTAAGCCTGTAATCCCACGCTTTGGGAGGCCGAAGTGAGTGAATTGCCTGAGCCCGAGGGTTCAAGACCCACCTGGGCAACTTGGCGAGACCTCATCTCTACAATAAATCAAAAAATTTAGCCGGGCGTGGTAGCGCGCACCTGTAGTTCCAGCTACTTGGAAGGCTGAGGTGGAAGGATCGCCAAAGCCCAGCAGGTCAAGGCTGCGGTGGCCGGGAGCATGCCACTGCATTCCAGTCTGGGCGACAGAGTGAGACTCCAACTCAGAAAAAAAAAATAGGTCCAGCATATTTGTGTGGGTTTATTTCTGGGATGTTTATTCATTCCATTGATCTATGTGTCATCGCTTTGCCAATACTGCTCAGTCTTGATTTCTATATAATAAATATTGAGTTGCATAAATGGATTCTTCTTACTTTGTTCTCCTTCTTCAAATTTTGTTTTAGCTACTCTACCTCCTTTGCCTTTGCATATAAACTTTAGAACAATCTTTTCTATGTCTATACAAATTTTGCTGGGGTTTTGATAGAAATTGCAGAGACTGACATCTTTGCTATATTGTCTTCTAATCCATGAACACATATTGTCTCTTCATTTGCTTAGACCTTATTTGATTTCTTTCATCAGTGTTTTATAATTTTCAGCGTACAAATTCTAAACATGTTTTGTTAAATTTACACGTAACTATTTGGGGTTTTTTTTGAGTGATTATAAGTGGCAATATTTTACATTTTGGTGCCCACATGTTCATTGCTAGTACATAAAAATGCAACAGATTTTTGTTTGCTTATCTTGTATCCTGTGACTTTTCTTAACTCAATAATTAGTTCTAGGAGGTTTTTATTTTGCTTTTAGATTCCTTGGAATTTTTATGTAGACAATCAAGTCATCTGTAAACAGGAAGAGTTTTAGTTCTTCCTTTGAAATCTATATTTCTTTCCTTTATTTTCTTGTCTGATTGCACTGGCCATAACTTCTAGGCATTATGTTGACTATAAGTGGTGAGGGCTGCCATCCTTGTCTTGTTCCCACTCTCGGAAAACATTCAGTCTTTAACTATTAAGTATAATGTCATCTGTAGTTTTTCGTAATGTTCTTTACTGAGCTGAGGATGTCCCCTCTATTCCTTCTTTTCTCAGTGTTTTATCATGAATGCTTTTCCTACATTGATGGACATGATCATGTGATTTTCCTTCTTTAATCCGTTAATATGATGGATTATACTGATAGATATGTAAATGTTGAACCAATCTTGCAACCTTGAAATAAACCATGCATAATTCTTTTTTTACATTGCTGAATTCTATCTGTTAATGTTTTGTTAAAGACTTTTACATCTATAGTCATGATGGATGCTGGTCTATAGGTTTTTTGTACTGTCTTTGTCTAGTTTTGATATCAGAATAATACTAGCTTGATAAAATAAGTTAGAAAGTGTTTCCTCCTCTTCTACTTGTATACAATTGGTGTTCATTTTTTAAACATTTGGTAAAGTTATCCAAGCTATCTGGTCCTGGTGATTTTGAAGGAAATTTTAAAATTACAAATGCAATTCCTTTAACAATGATAGGACTATTAAAATTACCTACTTCACATTGAGTGAGCTGTGATAAGTTTGTGCTTTTTGAGGAATCGGTCCATTTCATCTAGGTTGTCAAAGTTGTGTTTGCAGAGTTGTTCATTGTTGTCCTTTGTCCTACTGATGTCTGCAGGGTCTATAATGATATTCCCCATTTAATGTCTCCTTTGGGTCATTAGTGTATTTGCTCTCTCTTTGGCTAGTCTTGCTAGAATATTGTCAATGCGACTAATCTTTTCGAAGAGATGTCTGTGTTTCATTAATTTTTCTCTATCATTTTTCTGTTTTCAATTTTTTGGATTTCTGCTCTTATCTCTATTATTTCCTTCCCTTTGCTTTATTTGGGCTTATTTTATTCTTAGGTAGAAGCTTGGAAGTAGGAGTTTGGATAGTTGATCCTCAAAGTAGGAGGTTCTCAAGATAGGAGCTTAGATTATTGATTTGAGGATAATTCTCCTTGCTGGTTATGCACAGTGTTGTAAATTTCCCTCTCAGCACCACCTCAGCTACGTTTCACAAATTTTGATATGCTGTAATTTCATTTTCAGTCAGTTTAGTGTATTTTTAAAATTTACATTTAGATTTTCTCTTTGACTCCATGAATTATTAGATGCACATTGTTTAGTTTCCAAGTAATTTGGATATTTTCCACTTATCTTTCTGTTATTGATTTCTAGTTTGATTCTTTTGTGGTCAGAAAAAACACTCTCCATGATTTCCAGTTCCTCTAATTTTGCTAAGGTTTTTTTTATGACATAGGATATGGTCTATCTTAGTATATGTTCTATGAACACCTGAAAAGAATGTGTATTCTGCTGCTGCTGGGGAGGGTGCTGTGTAAATGCAGATTCGGTTCTATTGGTTCATGGTGTTTTTGAATTCTTCCATAACCTTGCTGATATTCTGTCTAGCTGTTGTATCGATCATTGAGATGGGTGTTGAAGTCTCCAGTTATCATTGTGGTCAGCCCTATCAGTTTTTGCTTTACATATTTTATAGCTCTGCTGTTTAGTACACACACATTTCGAATTGCTATGCCTTCCTAATTGACCCTTTTATCATTATGCAATATCCTTCTTTATCTCTAGCAATTTACTTTGTTCTGAAGTTGACTTTATCTGATATTAATATTTTGATTATTGTTTGCATGATACATTTTTTCTATCCACTCATTTTTAGTTTGCTTATATCGTTACATTTAAAGTGAGTCTCTTATAGATAGCATATAGTTGATCATATTTTTCAATTCACTTTGCCAACCTTTGCCTTTGAACTGGTGTATTTGGACCATGGACAGTTGATGTAATTAGTAATAGATTAAGATTTAAGTCTGCCATTTTATTTTTTTGTATTCTGTTTTTTCTTTCTGCATGTATTTAGAATTACATCAGACAGTATTATAATTTTTGCAACAATTGTCAAACAAAATTTAGAAAATTCGAGAAAAGTTCACTACATTTACCCATATTTTTGCTTATAATATTCTTTTTAACTTCAAGAGGTTCCAAGATTACTTTTTAAAAGTTGTCTCCTTTCTGTCTGGAAAACTGTAGCCGTTCTTCTAGGGTACGTTTTCTGGCAACAAGTTCTCTTAGTTTTCATTCATCTGAGAGTGTCTTGATCTATGAAGGATATTTTTCCTGAATATAGGACTCTGAGTTGATAGTTCTCTTTCTTTCAGCATTTGAACAATGCGCCACTTCCTCCTAACTGTCATGGTTTCTGATAAGAAATTCGCCGTCATTCAAACTCCCCCCTCACCCCCATAGGTGAGGTTTTGTTTTTCTCTGACAACTTCCAAGATTTTTATTTTGTTTTTGGTTTTCTGAAGTTTAACTATTTTTGTCTTGGCATGGATTTATCCTCTTTGTTATTTGCTCAGCTTCCTGAATCTGTAGGTTTGTTCAGGTACTTTTTAGTTATTCAGGTACTTTTTAGTTGTTCAGGTACTTTTTCAGCCTGACCCTTTTTCTTCTCTCCTCCTGGGAGTCCAATGACAAGAGTGCTAAATCTTTTGTTATAGTCCTGCAGGTCCCCAAGGCTCTGTACATTTTGTTTCCAGTCTATTTTATCTTTGTTATTTTGATTAGTTAATTTCTATTGTTCTATGTTCCAGTTCAGTGATTCTTTTCTCTCCTCCCTTCAGTCTGCTATTAATCCCTGGAAGGCCCCTGGCTTAAGCCAGAAGATAAAATTTTAAGAAGCCAGTGGATGTGCTTAATAGCAGACTGATTTTGGCCCTGATCTTGGACTCTCAGCCTCCAGAATTGTGAGAAAACAAATTCCCTGTTGTTGAAGCCCTCCCAGTGGTACTTTGTTGTGGCAGCTTGAGCAGTGAATACAGCATCACTGCTGAGTTTGGGTGTAGTATCAAAGAATAATATTTACCATTCTCTAAAAGGCTACTAAAATACTCCTCTTCCAAAACTTTATCTACGTGAGGCTAAATTTTCTTCAATCAAAGCATCAATCATCTCACAACATATGAGATGCAGATGCAGACGAAAGTCTAGATGTCTTCAATTAAGTCATTAAAGAGATTTGTAAAATATGAAACACCTTTATTCTTCTGACTAATTTTTTTTTTTGGAAATGTAGTTATTTTTAAAAATGATGGTATTTATGTTACCATAAAGGGGCTATGGTTGCTCTTTGTAAATGAATGAAGAAATATGTATTATTTAAATCTTAGTTTTAATTTCTAGTATGGCATATATGGAGAAATATAACCCACACAGTCAACACTCTTTGGAGATCCCTTATAATTTTAAAAGCATGAAGGGTCCTGAGACAAAAAGTTTGAGAATGGCTGACTTAGATTGGCGTTTCCCAAACCTCAATCAAATATGACTGTCATGACTGTCATCATGGTTACTATCTCTCCTTTTGTTGACCTCATTTTTTTCTCCCTTTACCTGCTTGATTTAAGCTTAAACCACGTATCTTAAAAGGAAAATTTTATCACTACCATCATGGAAAACCAGTACCATTCACCACAAATGGACGATGACCACAACAAAGCAATGCAACAAAAACAGAACACCTTATGTTTGGTAGATCCCATTGCCTGCCTAGGGCCTGAGCCCAAAGTCTGTTCTCTACTCAGAGTTTAGCAGATGTTTTGGGGGTGGGGGCAAGGATACCCTAGTTCTGGACAGAACATTTTGCCTTGGTGTGACCTGGAGGTCGGAAAGAAGAGTGAAAACAGACTAGTTTTCCCATCAGGTGATGCACATGTCCTCTTAAGCTTCTGCCTCTTTAAAGAGGTACTCTGGAGAGTACCACCCTTGCTCATGAGCCCAGATCACTGACCTTGGCAGGCAACCCCGAACTAAGTGCACTGCAGCTCAGTCAAACTCAGGAGATGACACCCTTTGCAGTCCTACTCCAAATCAGGTCAGCTTGCGTCCTGCAGGCTCCTCACCTCAAACTTATGCGTGTTCCACTCTTGATTCCACCCCCTCCTCCAGAATCTGCTTTCTCTCCTGTGTTCTTTTTCTAGAGTAGCCAAGAATGTTCCCAGCAACGTTGTTTGAAACAGCCAAACTCTGGAAACAGCCAGCAGGAGAATGAACCAGTAAACTCTGTTATCTTCATGCTAGGAAATATTATACAGCAATAAAAATGCATGAACTGCAGTGACAGCAATCACATGGACGAGTCTGAGAAACATAACATTGCCTGAAAGCAGTGAGTCTCAGAAGGTTACATACTGCCTGATGCCCTCTTAAAGGACAAAGACAAAAGCAAAACTAAACAATAATGTGTGGTGTAAACATACACACTCATGCAAATTATTGGTGACATTATGGTTCTTGGGTGGGGTGGTGAGGTCACGATATATTTTGTACTGCTAAACCAACATATATGTTATATCATTTCTTTTGTATGTATCAAATATTGATGCTAAACACATGAAAAAGGAAACAACGTGCAGTTTCTAACCCAGCAATTCCACTTTTTAGGAGTCTATTTTAATGGCGATCTTTAAGATGCAAGCAGCACTCAATCCTAAAGATGTTCACTGTATGGTTTTGTTTCTGTTGTTGCTTTTTAAGTCACGGCAATAATTCGGATACAACCTAGGTGTCCACACCTAGGGGGTTAGTTAAGCAAATTACCGAGCAGTCATAGGATAGAATATTATGCATCTATCTAAAACAATCATGTTTACAAATAATTTTTAATGACCCAGATCATATCTTAGGAACCACAAGTGAAAAATGCAGAGTAGAGAACTGCAATAAACTGGGAACCAAATTTACAAGACCCCAAGAAACTGACTATGCTTATGGTGAGGGAAAATATGTGGTGGTGAAAGACACAGTGGGTCCCCAAGTGGGGAATACTGGTGGGGTTAAGATTTTTGGTTCTTCTGTAAACGTCTCTATTTCCCCATTTTCTGCAGCAAACATGTCAGCACATGGGCACAGTAGCGCTGAGGTCAGCTAGTAGAGCAGGTTCCTGGTGTCGCAGGCTCTTACGCCCACCTTCCAGCTCCTCCACTGCCCTCCCCTCAAATGACTACCCAGCTGCCCCTGGAGCTGGGGTCCACTATCTGATAAGCCCCCACTGATAAGTCTGACTACAGCAGGGGGAAAGGGGGGGAAACAGGCTGAGACATCCCCTCCCCTCAGCCTCGTCCCCCCAGCCTTCAGCCTCCCCACCCAACCAGTGCCCGTGGTTCCTCTCGCCCGCCTTAGCTGGACACCGGCTTCCCTGGGCCCACTCCCAGCCCCTCTGTGCAGAGTCACCTACTCAGAACGGAGAAGAGGGGCAGGGGCCCAGGGCTTTTCCTGGCCCAGCTGCAGCCTCCAGCCTCTCCACCCTGCCAGAGCCACTCGGGCCTGCACCTTGGGCAGCTCCGAGCCAGCCCCTGATGGCCTGCCAGGACTCCTCCCTCTGAGGCCCCTGCCTTCCCATGCCTCCCACTTCTCAGAGGTGGGAGTCCCACTGCCCTGTCTTGGTCTTCCCCCTCTGAGAGGCCACCAGCCTATCCAGTTAACGAGGTATGGCCTATTGGTCTCGCTGTGCCCATTTTACAAGCGGGGAGACTGGGGCTTTTAGAAGAAGACCTTGTATCCGAGGGCACACAGCCAACGGCGGCAAAGCCAGGATTCAAACATGGGCCATGGGGCTTCCAAAGCCAGCGGATCAGCGCTGTCCCGGCCTCCAGGCCTGCTGCCTGTCGGCGAGTGCCGTGCTCTTGCACAATGTCCTCTCTGAGTCAAAAATAGACCCCGAGGCTCAGTTTTGCTGTGCCATCTGCCACACACCAACTCAGAGACTGGAACGTTGCCTTGCTGCAGAGATGGAGCATGCCAGCAGCGGGGACTGAGCAGCAGGAGGCCCCGTGTCCTCCCAGGCTTCCCGCACTGGGGCCAGTCAACTGTGCCAGCCTGGGGAGGGGACAGTGACTTGGGTCCTGGCCAGGGCAGAGGGGCTGGGGTGGGCACAGCTCTCGATAGATAGTAGGAAATAGCAATGTACTGGGACTCAGCAGCCCTGGGGCCAGAACCCTCCGCTACTGAGGCTGCATGGCCTTGGCCAAGCCCTTGTTCTTCTCTGTGACTCAGTGTCCCTACTACAAGGGGTGGAAACATGAGTCCTTTCAGGCCTGACAGGGTCATCTTCCATGGTAGCAAGACACAGTGGGCTGTCTTCACATTCCTGGTCCTTTAGTCCATGAAGAAACAATTCTTTTGGCTTTTTTTTTTGAGCTGGGGTCTCGTTCTGTTTCCCAGACTGAAGTGCTGTGGCACAATCATGGCTCACAGTAGCCTCAACCTCCTGGGCTCAGGGAATCCTTTTGACTCAGCCTCCTGTGTAGCAGGGACTACAGGTGCGTGCTACCATGCCAGGTTAATTGAGTTTTTTTGAAAGAGACGAGGCTTCGCTATGTTGCCCAGGCTGGTCTTGAACTCCTGGGCTCAAGCAGTCCTCCTGCCTCGGCCTCCCAAAGCGCTGGCGTTACAACTGTGAGCCACTGCGCCCGGCTGAGAGGATTCTTAGAGAGAGGAACTGAATGGCCCAAGGTCACACCATTCCTGACAACAGCAACAACCTCAGTGACAATGACAATTACCCCCTACTCATAGGCAGCTCACATTTCCCACAGCACTCACGTTATTTCATTCACTGTCCACATTTTACAGATGAAGAAACAGGCCCAGAGAGGGAGAGTTGCCCAAGGCCACACAGCTGGCCCGTGGCAGGGAGAACAGATCCTATTTCCCACGCATCTGTCCCACGAAACTTCTGAATATTAGTCCCCAGGGAAGCTGCAGGCATGGACTTCCCAAGCTGCTATCCAGGGAGGCTTAAATCCCTCGTAAGGCAAAACCATCTCGAGCCAAAGCAGGAGCTGGGGGATCTCCCCAAGAAATTTCTCAGTTTAGGCATTTGCTGAACATTTCCTGTGCTACAAAAATAATCACTGGGCAATCCGGCAGGAGGGCTTGTCCAGTACCCTCCACATGTGTGACACGCACTTCTGTGGCGGTGGGAAGGAGTTCTGGGTGGGCAGTACAGTCTTGGCACTGCCCCTCCAGCGAGTATCCCAGAGTGAGTCCCTCTCTGGAAATGAGGGGGTTGGGTGAGGCGGCTCTCAGAGTCCTCAATGGTCAGCACTGTCCCCACCATCACAGAAATGTCATTTCTCATTCATCTTCTGTCTGCCTGGAGCGGCATGAGTGTTGGATGGCCAGGATCCAGCCGGTCAAGCTCATGGCCGTGTCCCCGCGCCTCGCAGTCAGTAGGACCACGTCACTGCTTTTAGACTGGTGACGGGGTCCAAGGGGCAGCCCCCAAGGCATCTGTGTGTGTCACATAGACAGCGCTGGGAAAGGCCCCTCAAGACACCCTCTCATTGAGGGCTCAGAATGTGCTAGGGACCATTCTCCAAGCTTTATATAAACTCACTCAGTCCTCGCAGCGACACGAAAAAGAACTGGAGCAGAGATGCTATTCCCCGCCTGTAATCCCACCCCTCGAATCATGGCAGAGCAAGCATGTTTGATTTCACACATGACATCTGCTGGAGCACTGACTCTGGTGGGCAGAGGCCATGCTCCCAGCCTAGCGGCCTTCAGCCAGTGACTGATGGGCTGGTATCTAAATGCCCCAGCACCCCTATCCCCACGGTGGTCATTGCCTTGCTCCTCCCTTTCCCTGCCTGGCTTCCCTACTCCCCCAAGGCATTCCTGTGCCTCCCAGATAAAGCATGTGCCCTGGAATGCCTATCTACGTATGGTCTGCTTCTGAGAGAGTCCAGCTTGGGGCAGGAGGGCACTAACATTACTCCCACTGTAGTGAGAAGGAAGTCGATGCTCAGGCAGGGTGACTGGAAAGCTGGGACTGGAACCCGGGCTGCTTACCCTCAGGGGTTTTGTTTGAATCGTGACATATGCCAGGAAGAAAGCCCTAAGAGTGAGATTGAGCGTCTAAGGGGAAAATGCCCGTGGAAGAACATTAGCTCACTCACTCACTCATTCATTCAAGACTTTGTGTGGAAATAATTGCTCATGAAGCCCTGAACGGGGAGCGAAGGAAGCACTGACTCAATGCCCTGGCTCTGGGATGGCATGCGTGAGGCTCCAACGGCGTGCCGGCTGTGTGATGAGGGAGAGGAGCTCAGCCTCTGCTGTACCTCATGCTTTGTCGCCTGTCAGATGGAGGATGCTGGTGGTGACGGTCACACAGGCTCTTGGGAGCATGAGCGAGTTCACCTATACACGAGTGCTGATATGTGTCAGCTACGAGGTGACGGGAGTGGCAGCGTCAGGGAGCTGCAAGGCAGCACTGGGGGCACTGGGGAGCTGCAAGGCAGCGCCGCTATTGTTTTAGCATGTCTTATCACTTAGGCCAGCCCATGGGCAAGCACAGCACAGAACTAGGAGCTGTAGAGGAGTTTCAAGTTTGCACTTTCCATTCTTTTCATCCCTCCCTTCCGTCCTCCCTCCCTTCTTCCCCAGCTCTCTCCCGCTCCCTTCCTTTTCTGCCCTTTTCCTGCCTACTCAAAAGCCTTGCCCTTTGCTCCCTGCCAGGCCCTGTACTGGGAACCAACACACGGAGATGACAAACACTCTGCCCTCGGGAAGATCTCGGGGCTTGTGGGAGATTCGCAGGTGAACAGCACAGTGCGGTGTGATGACAAGAGGCCAGCACAGGGGTAGCGACCACTGAGGAGGTTGCCTGATTTTACCCAGTGATGTGGGGATTCGGGGGAGGAGGTCTCATGTCTCAGAGAGGCCAAGTCATCTGCTTAAGGGCACACAGCAAGAAAATGGCCTCACTCCAAATCCCATATGATTTCTAATAGCCTGCTCTGGGTCACATTCTCTTAAGAGCTCCAAGGAACTGATAATAACAGTGAGTTCTATCACAAAACAGGTCTGGGAAACTCAGCCCAAGGAAATCTCTTGTGGCTGGCTAGCTACAGAGAATGGCGCCTCCGAAGTCTCGATAGAAAGGGCAACTGAAGGGCTGAGAACAATATGAAAGCAGTGGATGTTTACTACAGCGGGAGACTGATAAGACATAGTAACTTTTTCTGAAACTTAGAACTTAAGTAAACAGCAGAAACGTAGCAGAACACTTTACAGAAGAACCAATACCACATTGGAACATAAAACTTGCTTTTTTTTGAGTTGGAGTCTCACTCTGATGCCCAGGCTGGAGTGCAGTGGCACCATCACGGCTTACCACAGCCTCGACTTGCTGAGCCTTCTACCTCAGCTTTCCCAGGAGCTGGGACTACAGGTGGGTGCCACCACACCCCGCTAATTTTTTTGTAGAGACGAGTCTCGCTATGTTGCCCAGGCTGGTTCAAGACTCTTGACCTCAAGCAATCCTTTCACCTCAGCCTCCCAGTCTCAGCTGGGATTGAACACAGAGCATTTTATCTTGCCATGAAATATTGTGGAGGTTTTTTTTCAGTCTCCTCAAGATTAACTTAACTACATAATAAATTTTCATTTTTTTCTTTAATTTTTTTCTATTTAATACAGAAATAAACTGGACCCTAATTATATCGACCAGCTTTTTTTTTCCCCTTCAGAGAGCACATTTTCCTCTCTGTGATTCTTTTTAAAAACAGGTCTGGTGCAAGCTAAGGTCCAGGTCTCTTATCTTTTGGCATCCGACACTTCTCCCTTCCAGGTCACATTCTCAGCACTCCAGTGAAGTCAGCAAGAGCACAGGTTCTGGTCTACAGAAATCCACTTCCCAGAAACCCCGTCAAGACTTAATGTGGCCACCCGGGGCCCTCAGGCTGCCCAGGTGCAGTTTCCCACACTCTTCTGGCTGTGGCGAGCATCAGTGTCACCCCCAAAGTCTATGAAACGGGCTGCTGAAGCATTTTAAATAGTAGGAAATCCAGGCTGGGCGAGGTCATGGTGAAAACGAAGGGGAAATGTTCCCAGTTGTTCCAGGAGCGACGGAAGTCGTTAGGCTGGGGCCTGGCTGCCGAGCAAACAGCCGGGTCAGGCAGGGCCCAGGCAAGGGATGACCTGGCCTGCCGCTCCTGGGGTTGAATGGCACAGGCTGGTCGTTCCCGCCTTGGGTCAAGCACGTTTAAGGCTCAGAGAGGACAGGGGCTGGCGGGGATGTGTGTCGAGCTCTGCTGCTCCCTCCACCCTCGTTGAGGTCTATGTCTTTCTGACCTGGGTGAGTGTTTTATCAAGAGGACACCAGGCAGAGATAGCGGGCATGCGACCTCACCCAAAGACCAGGCGGCAATCTCCCAGGGCCCCTGCTCCCGCCATGAGCCTCCTGGAGCTCAGCCCCGAGTCTTCATGGACACTGGGACAGTCAGACGACCTGATGGAGGAACAGTCAGTGGGTTCGTGGGGGGAAGGTGCGAGGCACGGCCCGCCGTGAAACAGGCGGCATGGCTGAGAATCCAGCAGGGCAGTGGTGGCTAGATGTGCTGATCTTCAGCCCAGACCACGGCACCGATAGGCCCAAAGTGCCAACCTCACATCTGGATGGGGATTTGCAACCGTCCTTACTGCCACTTGCAAAACACAGTCCTTCCTGCAGCTCTTTCAACACCTGAGAAACGCATCTGCACCTTCCCCGCCCTGCTCCGGCAAGTCACAGTTTTGTGTAAAGAACTATTTTTCTACAAACACACTTCTATTCCAAGCTGACTTGCATCTAGAGATAGACTTTTCTTTCTTTCTTAGAAACCAGGGTTCAAGCCTCCAGCCCTGCAACTGGACCCAATTGCTCACAATCATGCTTCATTCAAAAAAGAATAAAAGGTATCCTATTTACCTGTTTCGCTCTGTCTCCGATTCCCAAAACTATCTGGGCCGGCCAGTACAGGACAGCTGGAAGGGTTGGTACTGGGAGCCACGGCTGGAAGTGTCCTGGTCATGCGGCCACAAGCATGTCTCAATTTTCCCACCTGTAGAAAGGGACTTCTGGCCTCTGCCCGGGCCGCTGGAAGCAGGGCATGAGGGTGGACTGGGCCAGCACTCGGGCCCTCAGCTCAGGGAAGCCTTGAACATAAACCTGGCTTTGACCCAGGCGAAGGCTGCGTGAGGAATGCGGCTGTGCCCATCAGGGCCCAGGAGGGCTTTCTGTCATGCAGATTTTGGACAATGTCAAAGGCTGTAGAAGGGGCCTCGCTGTGCCCGTCGCTGGGTAGGTTTGGCCTTCCAGAGCTGGCCTGCAGTGGCACTTCTGCAGCCGAGAGGGAACACCCTTCCCACAGCTGCCGCCTCAGTGCCAGTGCCGGCGGGTGACTCACAGCCCTGGCAAGGGGTGTGGGTGGGAGGCCACTTAGGTATCACCACGGAACTGGCAGATCTGTCCCCGGCTGCTCTGGAAAGCATGGGAGTGAGGGGGCCTCCTCCTCCCTCAAGGCAAGTGGGTGCAGAGGGCACAGCTTCCACTGGCTGACCCCCACCCCCACCTCGAGAGGACTGAAAGCGCTGCTTCCGGCCCAGAGTGGGTCCTGGCCTGGCTCTTGGGCGGGGACAGGTCCCACCTCTGGTGCTGTCCCCCCTCAAACAGGTCCTCAAATACTTAACACCAGAAAAGCAGCCCAGAGCCTCTGCTGTGAGCACCGTCCACACGCCGGGCTGACTTCCTCAGCCGTCTCTTACGGGGGCCCGTCCTCCCCAGAACAACCTGTGTCATCCCCATCTTACAAGTGGAGACACAGAGGCCAGGGGGTGCCGCAGAAGAGCTGGGATTCCAGCCCAGGTGTGCTCCCTGTGCTTCATGACGGGTCGGGACATCCCCAGGTGGGTGCCTGTGGCCCGTGGGGAGCAGGCGAGTGTCCAGGAAACACAGCCCCTCAGGCCGTAGACGGCTTGGGCAGAGGCACCCACTCCAGGTGGCCGCCATGTCTTCGAGACTTTCTAGGGGGTGTCTGATCTCCTTTCCACCGCTGTTCTAGGGCGCGGGAGCCAACGGTGTCTCCGTTTCACAGGTGAGGCGGCAGAGGCTGAGTCGCTTCCCAAGAGCACCCAGCTGCTCTGCCTCTGTGGCCTCCAGTCTCCAGTTCCCCATCCATGCAATGGGCACGTGTCAAGATCCACCCTCAGATGATGTCAGGGTTGCGTGAGGTAACATAAGGGAAATGTCTTGGAAACGGCAAAATGCCGCCCGAACTCTCTGAGTATGATCACGGATGAAAACAGCCTACAGGGAGAATACAAATGAG
>CAUYQG010272596.1:0-21789 GCA_963574415.1 Tarsius wallacei
AACCATGGGCTCAGGCAATCTGCTCACCTCAGCCTTCTAAAGTGCTGGTATTACAGGTTTGAGCCACCACGCCTAGTCCATTAGGAGATGGTTAGCAGCACCCCTGGACTCTGCTCACCAGATGCCAGTGGCACTCTCTCCCCCACACTGCCCCCCGACTTGAGACAAGCAAAAAATGTCTCCGGATATTGTCAAAAGTATACTTAGGGGAGAAATCACTTCCAATGGAAAAACACTGCTAGAAAATGGTAATAACAATAGAACATGCTTTAGGGAATTGATGTGAGGGTTAAATGAGTTCAGCAATTGGAAGACTTAGAGTAAAGCCTAACTCTTAGCAAATACTGTTTGAGTAGATGATGATGATGATGATTATTATCAGTAGTAGTAGTAGTATCTGCCCTATCAACATTTACAGGTAAACTGTGGACTAAAGCAGCTAGTGCAGTTCAAGGTTACAAGTGAGTTTGAGGTCACCCTTCTTGCCTCCAAGTGGTCAAGTGAGGAAGCCCTGAGGTTGAGTCACAATTCTGCCACACACGGAATGTACAGTGTTGTCAGATAAAATATAGACCGTCCAGTTAAATTTGCATTTCAGTTAAATAACAGATCATTGTTTAGTATAACTCTGCCCCAAATATTTCATGGGATATACTTATACTAAAAATTTCTTTGTTGTGGAAAATTCCAATTTAGCTGGATGTCCTGAATTTTTATTTGCTAATCTGGCAACCCTATGAATGTATGACTTTGGACAATCTGACTTAGTCTTTCTAAGCTTCGGTTTCCTCATCTGCTGGATGTGGATACAACTTCCTAGCTCATAGAGTTGTTGGAAGGATTAGAAAAAACAGTAAAAGTGAGATTTAGCCACCGGCATACAGTTGGCGTGAAATAAATGGTAGTTGCTGGAATTACAAATGCAGGGATTCAAATACTACAGTTGTTATTTATAAAGAAGGTGAGATCCTTGAGAGCAGACGCTGTCTTGTTCTTTGCTGCATCTCCAACATTTAGCAGTCTGTAGGGATGCACATGGTTTCAGAAGCCAAACATCCTGGGTTCAAGACCCCAGCTTCGTCACATACTAGCTGTGCAACTTTGGGCAAATCACTTAATCTCTCTGTACCTCACCTGAAAAATAGGAAAAACCTACAGTGTAGGGTTGTTGCAAAGATTAACAGAGTCAATAATAAACACAGAATGCTTAGACAAGAGCCTGGCTTCTGTAACATCCTCACTAAATCTTGATTGAATGAACCAATGAATGAGTGAAGAAAGCTATACTTGACCACACCTCAACCCAAAGAATAGTCCACCAATCTCTCTCCTAAACAAGATAGTTACACATCTCTTGATAGTTACAATCTCTAGCACTTCTCAGAGATTAAGATTCCAACCTCCACATTCACCCACATTAAACACATCTTTCTGATCCAAGTCACTTAAAGCATCCTGTTCCAAGCAATAGCTAGAATCGTGGGATAGACTCACCAGGGCAAAGGAAGCAAACAGGCAGTATTTGACTGTATAGCTTTGAATTTAATAGAGCCAAGATGCACGCTGGCTGCAAGAAGCAAAATGAAATGGTAACCTTTTCAAAATGTGCTTTCTCTGATGCAAACGCTAGTGCATGGCTGCAGCCAGACATTTATCATGTCTGATTAGTAGATGTATGGTCCCATAATCCTAAAAGCGCAGAAAATAGAAACATGCCCTATTTCAACTACACCCTGTTTCTTAACCAAGCTTCTTAACATGTGGCTGTTCACTGTGACTCAGCCATTTTCCATGCCCCAGACACACAAATGTCCTGTTAAGAATGACTGCCTTCCCACTGCAGTGCTGTTTCCCACCTTCTATCCTGGGGAGGAGGGAGGAAGGAGGAGGGAACACGGTGAGGGGAGTTGGGAGGGTTGGCAAAGAAAGGAGAGAAAAATCTAGAGTGGTGAGAAGGAGACCACAGAGACTAAAGGATTCCCATTTGTCTTGTTCATCATTCTTCACACTCCTCCTCTCCACGCCCCTTAGAGACTTGCAGGAAGTTCCTGAGATTTGCAAAGGGTATTCTATTCTGCGGCCATAGTTCCCTCCCTCTGCAGAACTGCCATGCACTCAGATTTCTCTGACAGTTGATTCCATCAAAATTTAGTGAACTAAGCATCTATTGCTCCCAACTGGGATGCTATTCAATTCAAAAAATATTTATTGGGTGTGGAATGTTCCGTGGGAACTGTCTTGTGAAGAAAGAAGAGTGGGGGAGGAGACAGCAGGGGAGGGAGGCACGAAAAGACAAAGCTGGAATGGGAGAAAGAGGAGGCTCACGAATGAGTCTCTAGTGATTAGAGGTTGTGTAGTGTGGTGGTTAAGGTCACAGTCTACAGCCAGAGCCCTGTTTTGAACTCAGGCTCTGCTCTTCCTCAGCTGGGTGAGCCTTGATGAGGCACCTAACCTCTCTGAGCTTCCATTTCCTTATCTGTGCATGGAAATAACTTCCCAGCACTGCCTGAGCTGTGGTGAGGGTTCAGTTGTGTACCTGGCACGGGACAGTACTCACCAACAGGTAGGTGTCATCTCTGTGACCAGTTGTCAGGCTGAGCGCTTGGGAGGTCTCATCCTCACCCACCCCTGTGATACATGTGTCCGTCCAATGTGCACAGGCCAGGTTACAGGACAGGAGCAGATGCTCGGGCCTTGGACCTTCAGGGTCTTTCAGACATTTCCAGCCGCCACATCTTCATCTTTGGGGTGCTTCTTACAGAAGCCTCTCTGACTGTACAAACAGAAGGAATGTCCCCGGGCGTGAACCCAGCCCCAGTCCCACCCTGGAGGTCTCCATCTACTTACGTCTCCTGCTCTGGAGGCCGGCTTCAGGGTGCATGTGTATGGGCTGGGCTGCCTTTCCTTCCTCACCTCCCTTCCCACTCTTCTGACAGTTCCTGCACCTCCCAAATAAACAACGTGCCTTGGGGTCAGTTTCTCAGGGAACCCCAAAGGAAGATAGAGGCTCAGAGAGGTTGAGCCAATTGCCCAAACATACACAACTACTAAATAAAGGCAGGGGAGGAAGTGGAACTGTATTTGTCTCACAGGCTGTGATCACTCGCCATCTGGTCCCCCCTAGAACTGAAGACATGTCAGTGCTCAGGAAGGGGGCACCAGTCAATGGGAGTTTTCCTGGGCACCCACATGAAAGGGAAAACATGCAGATCTCAGCCATATTCTCCTCCAATTCCACTGATGACAGGTTGCCCTTTCTCTAACATCTTGGGTCTTCTCATCTCAGCATGGGACACTGTGGCAATATTCTGAATTCCCTGTCTCAGGATATTTAAAGAAATGAGTAAGGGAGCATTTCTAGACAGCTTTCCCCTAAAGAGTGCTCCTGTGAGAGGTGATGTAAAAAATAAGGGACTGAAATAAGGTGGGGGCAATTCTGGGTTTGGTAACCCCTCTGGGAGCTTCACAACACCTTTAACATGTAAAGGCTCTGAGAAGTCCTGCAGAAAAATCACCCTGTTTAACCCAGTATCCTCCAGATTTTTTTTTTGACCATAAAATCCTTGTTGAATTATCAATTTTCAAGATCCCTGTAGAAATTAGTGTTTCATGGAACACATTTTGGTAAATATTAGATTAGAGGTTGATTAGTGATAGAAGTGTCTCATTTATTATGTAAGATCTAATTAACATGGATGGTTATCTAATTAAGGTGTGTGGATTTGGCCATTAGGATAAGATGTGTGTGGGTGTAAGCAACACATCTCATGCCAAGAAGCTGTCTTAGTTCATTTGTGTAGCTGTCTTAGTCCATTTGTGTTTGCCTGAGACTGGATAATTTATAAAGAAAAGGGATGTATTTGGCTCACAATTCCATGGGCTGGAAGATTTGGCATCTGGTGAAAGCCTCAGGCTGCTTCCACTCATGGCAGAAGGTAAAGGGAGCTGGTGTGTGCAGAGATCATGCGACGAGACAGAAAGCGAGAGAGCGGGGAGGTGCCAGGCCCTTTTTAACAGGCAGCTCTGGAGAAAACTAATACATGGAGAACTCACTCCTCCACCCCAGGGAGGGCATTAGTCTATTCATGAGGGGTCCGCCCCATGACCCTAACGCCTCCCATTAGGCCCCATATCCAACATTGGAATCAAATTTCAACATGAGTTTAATGGGGCAAACATCCAACCTATAGAAACCAACATCAGCTAGATTCATCCTGGGAATCCTATGGTACCTATCGACAGGTATTCCTATGAGATGCCAAGAATCCAAAGGATGAGGAAAAACCAGGTGGGGCCCCTGGAAAAGGTGGCCTAAGCTTCTGCCTTTGGGCTCTCTCTATCACAGCTCTTGTTGTTGGTCGCGGGCTGTGTGATATGGTGCAAAGTGTGGTGGAACAGAGAGGAATGTGGAAAAGTTCATGTAATATGGAAAGGTGCCTGGTTTTAGGAACTATAGGAAAAGTTGATTAATTCTGCATTCAAAAATGACCTGCCCATGCTGGGAGGAAGCAGATTAAACAGCAGTGGTCATGAGTTAATAACTGTTGAAGTTGAATGGTAGGTACACATCCACTCATTATACTACTCTGTCTACTTTTGCACATGTTTGACATTGCCCATAACAAAGCAGAAAGCAGCTGGGCATGGTGGTTCATGCCCGTAATCCCAGCACTTTGGGAGGCTGAGGCAGGAGGATTGCTCAAACCCAGGAGTTCGAGGTCAGTCTACGCAACATAGCAAGACCTTGTCTCTTAAAAATAAAAAATAAAAAAATTAGTCAGGCATGGTAGTACCCACCTGTGTCCCAGTCACTCAGGAGGCTGAGGCAAGAGGATTGCCTGAGCCCTGGAAGTTGAGGCTGCAGGGAGCCATGCTCGTGCCACTGCCCTCCAGTCTGGACAACAGAGTGAGACTCTGACTCAAAAAAAAAAAAAAGCAGAAAGTATATATTTGTATGGGCAGCATATTGGGGAGGATTATGCTGAAGGAAAATCAATTGTATCAGAAGAGGGAAACATGTTCAGATAAGCAAGAAACATATAAAACGTGTTGGCCGGGAGGATTATAAAGATGCAATTATGAGTGGTTATATATGTTTGGAAATATTCTGCACGTTATACTCATAAGAATAAGATGTAATAAAGGAGTAGGTTAATATCAGAGGAAAAGGCTACAGGGGATTTACATTTGGGGTCCCACAAAGTGGGGTGCAGGGTCTAATGGAGGCTGAGCTCTACGGGCATTACTCCCAGGTGTCCTCCTCCACATGATAATGGCAATAAACTCTATGTAGATGTAATAAATTAATAATAATAGTAATTGGAGCAGAGTACCCAAGCTGGCGGGTGTTTGGGGTATTCTTGGGAGAAGGACTGGCCTCAGAACATGCAATCCTACGGAAAATGGAGGACTGCCCAACCCGCACACTCGAGAATGTCCTTGGCATTGGTCTTGGGCACAATCGTGACCAGTCAGCCAAGTGTGGCAGATGGCAACTTGTCTCCCCACCTCTGTTCCTACCTCTCTCATGGCTGTCTTTCTCAACAGAGGCACCGTGGCACCCTGGGTGGCACAGTCCTTCGTTGCATGGGACTGTCCCACATAGTTCAGGAGGAAGTTTAGCACCCCTGGCTCCCACCCACCAAATTCCAGGAATGTTCCCCAGTCATCATGAAGACCCAGAATGCCCCTGCACATTTCTAAATGCTCCCAAGGAGGGTTGCTTTTGCCACCAGTTGAGAAACACTGTTCTAGATGAAGTGTTTGGGAGGACTCAAGCATGGCAAACATGGAGCCAAACATGGCATGATCAGTCCTCCATGTAACTAGGTGTGACCATATGGCTGAATTTTGGCCAATGAAATGTGAGAAGTGATATATGTTACTTTCGGGTCCTGCTTTTAAAGAAAAGTGGTAGGTCTCCATTTAGTCTTCCCCTTCCCATTGGCTAGAATGCAAATGTGGCAACAGGAGCTGAAGGAGTCATTTTGGACCATACGATGAAAGCCAAATGTTTCAGGTGCTAAGCAGTGAGACACAAGGCGCCTGGTGATCGTAGAGTTATTCTACTATTCCTGAACTACCTACCCAGACTGCTATGTTAGAGAGAAATAAACACATTCTATTTAAGACTGATCTTTGGGGGGTTAAATGTTTGTGGATCCATACTACCTGTACTGTTCTACCTGGGGCATAACTACCTAGGGTAGCAAATCTCATTCTTCTGTAGGATTCTGTAAGCAGACGTGGGTTACTAATACTTGTGGCACCTGTTGTGCCAGGTGTTTTCCCTTGGTGCTGCCAATGAGAATCAGGTATTACACGGAGAAGGAAGAGTAAGTCAAGTTGTGCACACAGGGCCGGGACTGTCAAGTCCATTCCCACATGGCCTTTATATTTCCCAGTGTCCAGCAAGTAGATGGAGCTCTGTCCTCACTGGATTTACCCCCAAAGGACCCCAAGACCCAAAGAAATCACCAAAAGGGGCAGGGGATAGATACTCAGGAGCACAACAAGCATCATTATATTTTCTATAAATTCAGCACTTCCCAATTTCCCGGGCAACCACATACCTCTTTTAGGATTTTTTGGTCAAATCTGTGTGTGAAAATAACATGAATAACCATCTACATGGACATGGCATTTTACTATGTATCAGGCACTGTTCTAAGTCAACTCATATCATCCTAACAAAGATTCTAAGAATTAGGATTATTATTCTCCATGTTACAAATAAGGAAACTGAGGCATAGAGAATAAAGGATACATAGCCAATAAGCAGCTGAACTGAGATTCAAGCCCAAGCAGGCTGACTCCAGAGCCCAGCACTTAACCATCAACTGTATTGCCAGGATATACCCTAGTACATGGGGTGCCAAAGGCAGCCCCCAGGCCAATTCCAGTCCTGTTCTTATAAATAAAGTTTTATTAGAACACTGCCACACCCACCTAGTTACATATGGTCTACAAACACTTTCATACCACAATGGCATAATTGCAACAGATACCATATGGCTCTCAAGGCCTAAAATATTTACTATATAGTCCTTTACAGAAAAAGTTGGCTGAGCCCTGACTACTCTATTATTTATTATTTTTCTTAAATTAGCTCATTGACTCAAAATTATCTTCAAGGAAGAAACTACCACAAGTAGACAACCAATCCTCCCTGAGAGGAGGAGAAAAATGTAAAAACAATAGAAACAAAATGATATTAAATCCCAGTTAAACATTTTAGCCTGTCCCAGACTCTGAGTCTCAAACCTGCTGTCAGTCTGTCTGCTAAAGAGAAGGATTGGCGCAGGCGTTAGAGACTCACTAGCCCCCAGCTGAGACTTTCTCCATGACCTCATCTGGAGGGCCGAGAGCAACTGAAAAAAGGATCTGCTTTTCCCTGTGTGATTCATGAGGTTATGGGATGGCATGCCCCAAATCATTTCAGGTACCATCAGAGGTCATCTGGTACTACCAAGGAGCACATCCTGCTTTTGGGGAGATACTCAACCAATTTGTCACATGAGTCACAAGGGAAACAGCTACTGACATGGATGGCACCCACTCAAACCAGTGACTCCATTTATTTTTTAAACTGGCATTCAACAAGAACATCACATCAAGCCCCTTTCCCTCTTCCACCCCCCACCCCCGAGATCATGTTCTTTGGGAAGAGCAGTGCTTGCCTCCCATCTTGACTTAGAACTTGAAAGTCATCTCACAGACAGAAAATTAGAGAGCTGACAAGCTCAACAGTGCAAGTCCACCAGGGAGAGACAGAAGAGGTTGCGAATAACTTGCCCAGGTCACCTGGCTGAACCAAGATCTGGACCCGAGTTTCATTCCAGGTTTTGAGATACTTACACATGCTGACCTTCAAGACACATCTGTCTCCAAGTTTAATATCATAATTAAAGATTTGCTATCATTTAAGAAACACATGACTATCTTAGTCTATCTTCTGTTGCTCACACTGGAATATCTGAAACGGGATAATTTATAAAGACAAGGAATTCATTTCTTACAATGAGGGAGGCTGAGAAGGCCTCATGTCTTGCTGCAAGGACCATCTTGTTGGTAGGGACTCTCTACAGAGTCCCGCGGTGGTGTAGGGCCTCACACGCAGAGACTGAGAATGGTAGCTCAGGTCTCTCTTCCTTTTCTTGTAAAGCCACCAGTCCTACTCCTGTGACAACCTATTAACCCATGAAAGGATTACTTCCCTCATGAAGGCAGAGCCCACATGGCCCCACCTCTCAACACTGCCACATTGGAGATTAAGTTTCAATGTGATTTTTGGAGAAGACAAGCATTCTAACCACAGCAATGACTCTTTAGGAAAACAAAGTTAAACAAAACTAACAGTCACTATCTTGAAGGATGATTCATATAGGTCAGTTTTTGAACATAAGCTCCTTACTCTGGCCTACAAGGTTGGGCCTGCCACCTCTCAAACTTTACCACTCAACTCTTCCCCTGGTCCACAATGCTCCTGCCACACCAGATGACACACAGGGGGGCTGTCCTACGCAGTGTAGGTTCCCTAGCAGCATCCCTGCCCTCTGCCTCCTGGATGCCAGCAACACCACCCCCTCAATTGTGACCATCAGAAAATGCCTTCAGCTATCACCACATGTCCCTTGGAAGAGAAGGAACACAAAATGCCCCCCTTTGCTACCTTTTTTTTTTTATTTAAAAGCCACCCTGGGAGAGCCATTCTAAACTATCCTCCAAGAAGGGTGGGTTGGGTCACTTGGAGGACCCCTTATGGTTTATTCACTAAGATGGGCTTGGGGTGTGCAAGCTCGAACCCGGGCTGAAACAGGCTTGGTGTCAGAAAGGATGAGGAAGTAGATTTGAACTTCTAAGAAAGAGTTGGAGGACTCAAAAGGTTGAACCCCTCACCCCACTGAAAAAGAGAGACTCACTGGCCCAAGTTCCTAGGAAGGCTTGCATTCCTCATTCTCCAAGGAATGGCCACGTTGGTTTTTCTTGTTGAATTGTCAACACTGTTTTGTGCAAGGCAAGCTCTGCATCCGTCTCATCACAAGATCTTCAGCAAAGTCCACACCGTTCAATAATGCTTTTGTGTGGTGGGATTCTCTGGGGGACTCTAAAGAGGTGTGGTGTTTTGTGTCCACAGTTGCCACAAGATTAAAGCAGACACAACATGTGCAGAGTCAGAAGCCACAGGACGAGGGGACAGCTGTCATCTGAGTTACCCATTGGGCCCGTGTGAAGTCTCTGCAGATGGATACACTCTGGGGGTGACGCAGCCCCCATCACCCTATTTCTACGTGGAATATCTTCTCCCCACCTCCACCCCATCTCACACCTGCCCACCTACCGCCTTGTAGGCTAGTCGGGTGTCAGCTTAGCCATCATCTCCCACCCAGGAATTTAACCCACTATATTATCATCACCTGTTGACTGTAGGCCCCCCACCCATCCCCTAGGCTGAGAGTGAATGATGTCATTTACCACAGTATTGCTCATTCCTAGAACAGCCCAGCCTAGAGGGAGCCATGACAACTGTTTATCGAGCAAATGAATGCGAAATTGGTCAACAACAGGAGACAAGAAGAAGGATGATGGATGGCTGTCCTGCTCAAAATCCCTCTATCTGGGCTGCTGTGTGTTGGATGCTAAGGACTCACCCTTCTCCAAAGAATTACTCTTGGCCATATGGAAACCCCTTTCCTGGGAGCCTCTACCCTAATGCACACCTGGAGCAGCCACAGTCAGCACCTGGTTGACACTGGCACAGCAGACTAGCCCCATTGTCTCAAGATGCCACCAACTCTTTGGTGGGATTTAATCCCCAGAGTTCCCGTGGCATCAGGCTAACATTATTTCTTCCTGAGACCACATCTGTGCTTAGATTTGTCCCCACTTTCTCCTGCTTTTCTCACTCCAGTTCTCCTGAGAGCTCTCCCTCAGTAAATCACTTGAGCAAGAATTCCAATCTCCAAGAACCCTAACATGGGATAAATCATTGTGAGTTTCAAGAAGGTGATAAGATATATCTGGGCAAAGCATCTTGACCTTACTAGCACCCTGCCTAGTATACACTGGACTCAATACATATTTATGAAAGGATTGAATAGGTGGATGGTGGATGGATAGACGAATGGGGAGACGGATGGATGGCCAGACAGGAGAATCTGTTACCCTATAAGGGCAAAAACAAAACATATTGACTTCACACCCAAATGAATGGTAAAAGAGCATCAGATGAACCTGAGTCTGAATCTTTCTCTCCATCTTTCTAGCTATGTAATCCCAGATAAGTGACAATATCTCACTGAGCCTCAGTTTGCTCATCTGTACTATGGGGGATAGTCATAGTATCTACTTCATAGACCGTTACATTGAGTCAGTGAGTTGATGCATACAAAAAGATCTTTTTTTTTTTTTTTTTGAGTTGGAGTCTCAGTCCATCGCCCAGGCTGGAGTGCAGTGGCACGCTTACGGTCACCCCAGCATCAACCTGACGATCCTTCCACCTCAGTCTTCCAAGTAGCCAGAACTACAGGCACGTGCTACCACACCTTGCTAATTTTTTATTTTATTGTAGAGACAAGGTCTCACCAAGTTGCCCGGGCTGGTCTCGAGCCTGTAGGTTCAGGCAATCCACTTGTCTCGGCCTCCCGAAGTGCTGGGATTACAGGCTGAGTCACCCAGCCCAGCCTACAAGAAGATCTTATCACAGTGCCTGGCACATGAGTGCTTGATAAAAAGCATCTATTATTATTATTTCCATTGTCATTTTTATTATTACTGTTGACCCAATTGAAAGTCAAATACAAAGTGCATTCCCTATTGTGTCACAATATAGTCAAACAAGGAAAAGTGTGGCTTTAAAAAATTAAAAAAGCAAACACCAGTAGCTAATTGTTCAGACGGGAGAGATTACATTCCAAAAAGTGAACTTTTCCTTGTTATGGTAAAATTACACCAAACACACACACACACACACACACCAGGTAACTTCTTGGGGAAAGAAAGTAACAGTCTCATCACAGGGAGCTTCCCCATCTGCGCTCTGTGAGTCTGAGACCTCCCAAGAAGCATTTATAAATGCGTATTTTGACATCCTGGCCTTTTAATCTAGAGCCAATTGATAAGGGTAGCTGGGACCACAGGCTCTTGCCACTACACTTGGCTATTTTTTTATTTTAATTTTTTTGTAGAGATGTCTCACTATGTTGCCCAGGCTGGTCTCTAACTCCTGGCCTTAAGAAATCCTCCTGCCTCTGCCTCCCAAAGGGCTAGGATTGCAGGCATAGTGTGGCTCTTCATCTTAATCAGAGGAACAGCCAAAATCCCACCGTGGCTCCAAGGCTATACCCAGTCTTCCTCCCTTAGCTGTCTATATCTGTTATCACTTTCCCCCCAGCTTGCTTCACCCCCACCCACACTGACTTCCTTGTTTTCAACTAAACATTCCAGGCAGACTCCAACCTCAGGGCCTTTTCACCTGCTATTCCCTCTGTGTGGAACACTCTTCCCTGGTTATGAACAGGCCTCACCTCACACTTTCTTCAGGTCTGTGCTCAGACATCATCTTGTCAGGGAAGCCTTCCCTGACCTTCTTCCCTAAAATGGCAGACACACCCATCCCCTCCCACACTCCATATTTTTCCCTTCTCAGTTTTATCTTTTTCCATAGCACCTACAGCTGCCCGCCCCCATAGAGTATGTTTGGCTCCCCCACTAGGATATCAGCACTGTAGCAGCTGGGATCTTTCTCTAGTGTGCTCCCTGCTAGAACCCCCAGCACCCCCAGAAGAGTGTCTGGCATAGCAGATAGACGTTATACTAAATGTAATAAAGCATAAAGAGTATTAAGCTAGGCGTGGTGGCTCATGCCTATAATCCCAGCACTTTGGGAGGCTGAAGTAGGAGGATTCCTTGAGCCCAGGAGTTTGAGACCAGACTGAGCAACATAGGGAGATTCCATCTCTCCAAAAATCAAGAAATTAGCCATTCATAGTGGTGCGTGCCTGTAGTCCCAACTGCTTGGGAAACTGAGCCTGGAGGATCACGTGAATTCAGTAGTTGGAGTCTGCAGTGAGCTATGACCATACTACTGCACTCCAGCCTGGAGGACAGAGTGAGAACCTGTCTCCAAAAAACATAGAAATAAAATAAAATAATAAAAAATAGCGATCATTAACATAATACATAGTATATTATAGTATATATACAATGTATTTAAAATATTTATATTCTAATTACATTACAAACAATTATAACATAATGAAATATTAAATATCTGTATATAATGTCTATATTATATGTTACATGTAATATATAATACCTGTAATAAATATGTTACAAAAAATTATACGTTGTATTTTTTTTTCTCATTGGAATCTCATTCTGTCGCCCAGGCTGGAGTGCAGTAACATGCTCATGGCCACAGCATCCTCAACCCTGCTGGGCTCAGGCAGTCCTTCCACCTCAGCCTTCCAAGTAGCTGGAACTACAGGCATGTGCCACCACGCCTGGCTAATTTTTTAATTTATTGTAGAGACGAGATCTCACCAAGTTGCCCAGACTGATCTCAAACCCCTGGGTTCAGGCAACCCTTTCACCTCCACCTCCCAAAGTGCTGGAATTACGGGCATGACCCACCACGCACAGCTATACATTGTATTATAAGATAATATTATTCTATTACATGATTCTATATACATATGATTCTATATACATATATACATATGCATATACAAATATTATTATAATATGGTGTATAGTACATACTATAAATACTTTTTAAAGTAGCTGTCTGATGAAGAGTCACTGAAGGAATTCATTAATTATTTGATGATTAACTGGGATGCAAGCCTGACCACCTCTTGTGAGCCCTGGGATTTCTCTTCCTCCCTTACCAGCTCCAATGTTATCTCTAGTGAGCCTCCCCACAGCCCTCTCCCTCCCACCACCACGCCTTTGTCACCCTGGGTGCCTTTTCTCCCTCAGAGCTCCAAATCCTCTTCCTGCTACCCAGTGTCAGTGCCCAAATTGTCCAAGAAACTTTTCTCCTAATTCCAGCTATTCTCTTGCAGCATCTAGACTCATACTAAGAGCTCGTTTTTATTTTTATTTTCTATTTTTCTATAGCTCACTGTAGCCTCAAATTCCTGGACTCAAGCAGTCCTCCAGCCTCAGCCTCCTGAGTAGCCATGACCACAAGTGTGTATCACTCCAGGCTTTTTTTTTTTTCTTTTCTTTTTTTTTTTTTTGTAGAGACACAGTCTCACTACATTGCCCAGGTTTGTCTTGAACTCTTGGGCTCAAGCAATCCTCCCACCTCGGCACCGTGCTAAAAGTTCAATTAATCTATTTTAAAATTTCAAATGCTCTAAGGTAGAATACATTATTATACAACCAATATTCAGTCCCTCCCTTCCCCAGTCTCCATGGAAGTTGTGTATTTCCCGCCTCTTGGATGCTGGGCTTGACCGGGGACCCACTTCAATGAACAGAAGTGACCAGTTGACCCAGGTTTTAACAGCGTGGCTTGGGCTGCTGTGTGGAGAACAGGTTGAAGAGACATCTGCCTGTGGGCTGTCCCCGGGTGATGGCAGTGGAGGTGGTAAGAAGCACGCACGTGCTAAATATGGTTTAAATGTAAAGCAGACAGGATCAATTGATGGATGGTATATGGAGGATGAGAGAAAGAGAGGAGTGGCAGATGACTTCAAGCTTGGGCCTGGGCAGCTGGCAGGGTGGTGCTGCCATTTACTGGCGTTTGGAAGACCGTGGAAGGAGCAGGGATTTTGTCTAGAGGGAGAACAGGTTTGGGGGGTTAGTTTTGAACATGTGAAGTTTGCATTTTCTATCAGACAGCCTAGTGGAAATGCTGAGCAGGCAGTTGGCCATGCAGGTGTCATGCTCAGGAGACCCCCTGGATGGAAGACAATACATGTCAGCCACACACACTGAGTTAGGACTCTAAGTCATCTGTCCCCAACCTTTTTGGCATCCAAGACCAGTTTCCTGGGAGACAATCTTTCCATGGTTGGGGAGCGGGGAGGGGGGATCATCAGGCATTAGGTTCTCACAAGGAGCGCAAATCCTAGCTCCCTCACACGCACAGTTCACAATAGGGCTCATGCTCCTATAAGAATCTAATGCTACCACTGCTCTGACAGCAGGTAGAGCTCAGGCGGTGATGCGAGCTATGGAGAGTGGCTGTAAATATAGATGAAGCTTCACTCTCTCACCCATCACTAACCTCCTGCGACCCAGTTCCTAACAGGCCACATGTAGGTGGGAAAATGTCCAAGGACTGAGTCTTGGGATATTACAGGGTTTAGGGGTGGAAGGAAAACAGGAGAATGTGTGGTCCGGAAGCCCAAACTCAGGAAGTGTCAGGAGTGCTCATCATTTACCTCCTCAGCATTGATGCCTCTTCTTCCAGCAGTTGTTACCCCAGATTTTCACTTGGACATCTACCCAGTCTGACTCAGACCACATGAGCTGCATAGAGCACCCAAAACACTCTTGTGCTGTGCTAGCCCAGTTGGCTTAGGATTGAGCACATGATTTCAGGTAAGTCAATCAGAGTGAATCTCAGGACCTCTGCAGGAGCTAATGGGAAACCCTATTTAGCAGTGAAGGAGTGGCCCCACCTCACCATGACAGGGGCAGCGTGTCTGTGAATGAAGCCCACACAAAGAAAAGTCTGGAGGTGGAGAAAGACAATCTTAGTGACCACTTGACACCTGGATCAAGTCATACCTGAAACGTACCATGCTCTAGACTTTTCACTTGTATGAGTTTTTTAACTTACGCCAATTTGGGATGGATTGTTTTGGTAACTTGGAATAATAATTCTGACTAATTGAGAATGGATAAAATCCATTAGGGTATATTTTTCCTATAGAATATTATTATGCCACTAAAAAGAATTAGGTAGGTCACTATCTGTTGATCTGAAAATATTTCAGTGATCATTAATAAGTGAAGAAAGCAAATCGAAGTTCACACCCACTAGGGTGTCTACAATCCAAAAGACAGACAATAACAAGGGTTGGCAAGCATGTGAAAAAACAGGATCCCTCATACACTGCTAGTGGAAATGCCAAATGGTGCAACTGCTTTGGAAAACAGTTTGACACTTTCTCAAAATGTTAAACACAGAATTACTAGAAGGCCCAGCAATTCCACTCCTAGGTATATACCCAAGAGAACTGAAAATATATGTCTACACAAACTTGAACACAAATGTCCACAGATGTTGTCAGCGTTATTCATAATAGCAAATAAGCAGAAACAACCCAAATGCCCCTCAACTGATGAACAGAGAAATAAAGCATGGTCTAGCCATATAATGGAACATTACTCTGACATAAAAGGGAAGGAAGAACTGACTCATGCCACAACACAGATGAACCTTGAATACATTATACTAAGTGAAAGAAGCCAATCACAAAAAGACAAATATTATATTATTCTATTGATATAAAATGTCCAGAATAGGCAATTCTAAAGAAACAGAAAATTAAATTAGCAGTTGCCAGGGACAGAGGGAGGGTGAGGGAACATGTGTAGTTACTGCTAATGGGTTTCTTTAAGAGAGACAAAAATGTCCTAAAATTAGATGTGGTGATAGTTACACAACCCTGTGAACATACTGAAAACAATAAATGTTACATTTTAAGTGGGTAAATTGCACGGTATATATGAATTGTAGTTCAATAAAGTTGTTTTTAAGGCAGATTATAAAACAACGTGTGTAGTATGAGCCCACTTTGTGATAAATAAATATGATAAAGAAATAAAACAGCTGTATGTACGAGTCTCCATGTTTCAAGATGGAGGATATTTCATTCCCCAGAATTCTCCTTGAGATGAGCCATGCACTTGCGAGGAAGAAATATTTCAGCAAGTGACTTGGAGAGGATGGGAGCCCAAGACACACCCAGCCAGCAAGATGTGATCCTGAAACAGCCTTCTAAGAGGGAGGGTTCCGTTGCTTGTTAACTGGAGTATCCTAGATTGGTGCAGTTTGAGTTGAGATAGGGCAGGGTCTGGCACCCACAGAATTGCTCTGGATAACTACAACTGGAAATTGAGGGAGGAGACCCAGGAGAGGGGAAGAAGCAAGTGAGACTGAGGGATAAGCCCCAGCAGCCACAAGGCCAAGGGCAGGGCCTGATGCCATTTAGGGAGGGGCTTCGCAGTACAACCCCTTCCTCAACTTCCTCTAAGCTGGGCTTATGCGCATGTGGATACTCCTGCCAGGACTCAAACATGCTAGATTCCACATGTGGGTTGGCATGGGAAAAACCACAAGTCACACTAAGCCTTGGAGGCTGACATCTGGGATACACGGCTATGTAAATACTGCAAAAGGATCAAAGCACACCATCGACACCAGTTACCTTTGGAGGTGGGAAGGACAGCAAGGAAACAGAAGACTTTCACTTGTTGCCTTCACACTCATTTGCCCTGTTTGAATTTATCATAATGAATGTGACTGATTTTGTCATTCTTAAAAGGTAAAAAAGACAACTCAAGTGCCACCTCCTCCAGGAAGACTCCCAGACAGAGATCAGGAAGGACTCCTCCTCACCACGGTTAAACTTTGTTCCTTCTGCTGTTTCAGAACTTGCCACTTAAGGAGAGTTAACTGTTCTGGGAGCTCTGGGGGACAGAGGCTGTTCATCTTGTCTCTATGCTACTGAGCCTGTAAAAGGCGCTTAGTAAATATCTGGGGAATGAATGAACCAGTAAATGAGTCAGTGTGTGAATTCTGCTGTGCCCACAGCAGCAGTGAATCCACCAGGTTTTGTCCAAGCTCATTCTACTGAGACTGGCTAGATGACAAGAGTGGCCATTTGGGAGTGCTGGACCACCCCAGGGGCCTGAGTTAATCCCACTGCCACTGCCACTTCAGCCATGTGAACCCGCAAGTCTCAGGTCCTAGGGGGGGATTGGCGGGAATGTTGTTCCTCACTCCGGCCCCAGAGTCTCGAGTGTACTTCACCCTTTCTCTTGTCCTGACACCTCCAGTCCCCTAAGAAAAGCAGGGAACTAACAAACAGGGAGCAAGAAAGTGCTCAGGCTGCAGGGACTTGTCTACCTCAGCCTCAGACCTCAGGGTTCAGGAGAAGAAAAAAAAAATCTTGTATTTTTAAAAGCCGGCTGGAGGTGAGGATGAGGAGCTGAGTCCTTGCCCAGAGTCAAGACCTACATACAAAAGGCCTTGCAAATCTGCCCAGGGAGGAAGGGATGTTTTGGATAGAGTCTGTTCTTCCAGTTGAACTGAGAAGGCCTGAATCCTCCTTTGTCTCTGCCAGGAAGCGGCAGCCTCCCAAATTCCAGCTACTGGACCAGCATTTGGCCACTGGTTTTTGGGAAACTGACAGATGAGCTAGATGGGCACTCCTACCCATCACTCAAGGAGCGTGATTCAGAGACCAGGTGAGAAAGGAAAGGAGAATGTCACATGAGAGCTATTGAAAAGCAGACCTAGGTTCAATCCCAGATTTACCACTTACCTGCTGTGTGGTCCTGAGCACTTTGCTTAACTTCTCTGAGTTTCGGTGACACCCCTGTTATTTTAAATCTCCCCACTGCCTTGTACCTGAAAACATTTTCTCTCCCAAGATTTTGTCCTTGGAATTAAGGTATTCTTGTCTCTGGGAATCCTTTTCTAAGATTAAAAAAATCTCTTGAAAAGTCTCCAGCTCAGCCTTGAATATTTGAGAATGGATCCATTTGTCAGAGATAAACAAACCAGTGGTTCAGCAGGACTCTGATGATTGGAGACAACAGACAGGCACGTTTTGACTGAGGAAAGGAAGAGGCGGAAGTCCAGGGAATAAGTTGCTCATAAAAAGGGAGAATAGGATAGATGCCATGGAGGGTCCTGAAGACAGGATCCAGGCCTCAGTTTCCCCATCTCAAACAACAGATAGTATAGAGAAAATTTTCTTGAGCACTTACTAGCTGCCAGGCATCACTCTAAGAGTGTCAGGAAGGACTCCTCACAGATTCTTCCTTCATGTTTACAAAAACCCCATCTTATAGATGATGAAACTGAGGCCAAGGAGGTGAAGTAACTTACTCCGTGGGTCATACCACCAGGAAATGGGAGAGCCAGTCTGAAACTCCAGAGTCTCTAATTGACAATGGTGGATGGCTTATGGGTCCATAAAGGCACCGAGATCCTTGGACAGGGTTGTGGAGTGGAGTGCAGGGCAGGGCAAAAGGAGGGGACAAGCTACAAAAAGAAGTCGCTGAAAGACAAATCCCAGAACCTCCCCAAGTTCTCCTGGACCTGCCACACTCTGCATCCAAGATCTCTATTGGAGACACAGGAACCAGCATGGGCTGGCTGGCCAGCAGGCTACCCTTTCCTCCTTTGCTCCCTCTCAGTGCCCCTGAAACTGTTACCATGGAGACCACCTCTCCAGTGGCCAGAGCTGGGGCCACGTCCAGGAAGCCGAGAGCAGGGCTGGCACTGGCTGTGGGGAAGGATTGCTGGAGGTCCCAGGGAGGTGATGCTAGGATGTACCAGATGGCTGGAGACAGGAGGCCAGCCCATCTCCACAGGACAGGTCCCTAGTTATGCCAGGGTCTGCAGGGCTCCCTTCAAAGCAATGAAGCCTCTACCAGGAAAAAAAAAATGCACAGAAACACAAATGTTCTGTCTTTAATCATGTCGTGCCTTCAATATTTTTGCAACACCTACTGTGTGCCAGATCCCCTGCAGGATACTGGAATATAATTATAGGAAATGCACAAATATATAAGCCCCCAACATAAAATAGTTTAAGGACCCCCAAACAGAGGCAATGAATTCGTTCAACAAGAAGTTACTCCTGGGTTGGTTTTATTTTAGGGTTCTTTAATT
Source organism: Tarsius wallacei (assembly GCA_963574415.1). NCBI lineage: Eukaryota > Metazoa > Chordata > Mammalia > Primates > Tarsiidae > Tarsius > Tarsius wallacei. Next base: position 18,869 of record CAUYQG010272596.1, read on the forward strand.
GTCATGCTTATTTTCATGTTAGCATTAATAATAATAGTAATTAATAATAGCTAATATTTAATAAGCACATATTCAAGGGATCCTACATGCATCAACTTCTTTTATCTCCACTATCAGGCAATGATGTGGGCATTGCGATTAGTATTCCTGTTGAGATTGAGGCTCAGAGAGGTTCATTCATTAGCTCAAAGACACACACCTGGTGTACTATCTCCCACGTCTGCTGTAACAGATTGCCACAAATGTAGAGGCTTAAAACAATGCAAATGTATTCTGGAAGTTAGAAGTACAAAATTAGTTTTTCACTGGGCTAAAGTCAAGGTATCAAGAGAGCTGGTTCTTTCTAGAAGCTCTGAGGGAAGAATGCATTTCCTTGCTTTTTCCAGCTTCTAGTAGCTGCAGGCGTTCCTTGGCTCACAGCCCTTCCTCCATCCTCAAGGTGCATCAGCTAAGTCTCTACCTCTGTCACCATCTTAACTCTGGCCCTCCTGCCTCCCTCTTATAAGGACCCTGTGATTGCACTGGGTCTCCCCCCCCCACCCCAGATAACCCAGGATCATCTCCCCATCTCAAAATCCTTAGCCCAATCACATCTGCAAAGTCCCACATTCATGGGCTCTGGGATTCAGATGTGTACATCTTTAGGGCCATTGTTCAGCCAACCGTAGCTGGCCAGTGGCAGAGCCCGGACCCAAGTCCCCAAGTCTGTCGGACCACAGAGTCCATTCTGTGAATATTCAGGCCACCAAGAACAGCCCTAACACCTCATTCCCAGGGAGGAGACCACCCTGGGGGATTCTCCTAAGCTCACCCCTCAACAAATTCAAAAGGTTTTGGAGTAAGGCAGTCCCGGGTTTCAACCTTTGCAATGCCTGGTACTAGCTCTGTAGCCTTGGACATGCACTTCGCCCTTTCTGAGTCTCACCTTCCCCATCTGTAAAGTGGGCACAAGGAGATCCCCCTTACAGGACTGTTGTGCAGGTTAAATAAGGTTATGGACTGGGCACAGTGTCTCACACCTGGGATCCCAGTGCTTTGGGAAGCCAAGGTGGAAGGATCACTTGAGACCAAGAGTGTAAGGACAGCAGCATAGGGAGACCCCTGTCTCCACAAAAATGTAAAATAATTATCCAGGTGTGGTGATGCATGCCTGCAATCATGGCTACTTGGGAGGCTAAGGAGGGAGGATCACTTGAGCTCTGGAGTCCAAGGCTGCAGTGAGGTATGAGCATGTCACTACTCTCCAGCCTGAGCCACAAAGTGAGACCCTGTTTTATAAATAGATTGATTGATTGATTGATAAGATTATGTAGAGAAAGGGTTTAACACAAATCCAGTGTAGAGTTGGCGCTTAATAGATAGAAATTATCATCATCATCATCATCGCCTTCATCATCATCATCATCATCAGAAAGGTAATGTGTTCACCAATGAGCCCTTCCTGAAGAAACTTGTCCATACCTGAATGCTGTCTTTGGACTTTGCCTTCCAAAAAAGAGCTTAAAAAATAAAACTCAAATCCCCTCAGGCCCAGACCCTTCTCAGGGAACCCCAGGGACAGACAAGTCCCAGGTGAAAAGGGGAACAGAGCAAATAGGAGGTGCTGATGACTTCCCAAAAGGAAAAGCAATGACACACTTTCTGTCCTGATTCCCAGGCTCGTCATAAGGCATGCGTCCTTGAAGCGGGGTAACAGGATGATTAACCTCCATTACACCAACGGAGCCTTTCCAAAGCCAGATGTGTGGTGTGGAAAACCAGTCAAGAAGCGCCAGGACGTGTGTCCGCCCTGAAAATGCACTAAAGGCTGTAATTAAGGGCCTCCTGGAGCATTTCCAAACAATTAGCCCACCCACTCCCCCCCCCCCCAAAAAAATAATAATATTTTGGCAGGCAGGGCTGAATTATTCAGTAGACATTGCTCCGTATTTAAAGTAGAGCGTGGGTTGGCAAGAGGCTGTTTTGTTTCCACTTTATTTCTTCTCCGGAGTCTTTCTTTATAGTCTGGATCTCACTCCGGTTCCAAGAATGCCACATGGCAGAGCAGGGACAATGTGGTAGTGACAACAGAGGCCTAGTGGATGTGCCTCTATTAGCGGCTTCAGGCGCTAGCCATAAACACATCCATTTAAATTAGGGAGTGGGAGGAACAGTTACCCCCCTGCAGGCTGCTAATTTCATTGGGGGGACTCTAATTATTCCTTCCCCCACCTTTTTTCCTTCATGGCTAGAACAATGCTAGTTACATAAGAGTGTTTCTCTTGCTAGAACTAAATATTGAAGTAAAAAGTCACAATAGGCCAGGCACAGTGTAATCTCAGCACTTTGGGAGGCTGAGGCAGGAGGATCCCTTGATCCCAGGAGTTCAAGACCAACTGGGGTGACATAGCGAGACCCCATTTCTACAAAGAATTTTTAAAAATCAACCAGGCTTGGTGGAATGAGCCTGTAGTCCCAGCTACTGAGGAGGCTGAGGAAGGAGGATTGCTTGAACCCAGGAGGTTGAGGCTGCAGTGAGCTATGATTCCAGCCTGGGTGACAGGGTGAGACCATGTCTCTGAAAAAATAAAAGATAAAATAATCCAAGATCCTCTGGGTAGGATGAATAAGGATCTGGGCAAAACTAACATTCCAGAAGAGTGGCAGGAAAAACTTTCCCAAGGCAGAGTTCTTGCATGGTCCCTGGGGAGGTAAGAAGGACATTCAGCTTCTGCATCCAGGCATGGTGGTGCTCTACGAAGACATTCATGCATCTAAACTCATCGAATGATGGGGCCACGAACCAGCTCTCTCATATAAAGATAAAAAGATTGGCTGATACAACTGATTAACAAACTCAGAGGTAAGAAAGAAAGAATGCTTGAAGTCTGCCTCAAACTGGTTCTTCGAAGTGTTTTGCTGACTAAAAAGCTTAGTTCTCT